>CAJQZM010034892.1:816-24938 GCA_907164665.1 Colias nastes
GTTTTTTGGAAGAAAAAAATAAAAAGATCAAGTTCAGTAACTCAAACCACCCTAATATAATATTTTGACAATCGATTCCTCCTAAAGGCTTCCATGGAGGAATGTGTTTATTTTACCAATTATAGAACTAATTAAGAGCAATCTATCAGTACCTACCGGTCACAAGTTGCACATTTGAGTTTTTTTGGAAGAAAGAAATATTTTTTGATCGTATGGGGAAATTGTTTGAGCCAAAATCATTTTTTATTGCGTGTAACTCAGAAATGGTAGGATATAGGAAAAAATGATTCAGGTACAACTTGTAGATAATTTTATGGCCTTTCAACTTTTCTTTGAAAGTTTTTCTCTAACATGTACCGTTTTTGAGATTTAAGCGAAAAATGAAAAAAATGGACCTTTTCCCCCCTCCCCCCACTCCGGGGCTCCTCCTAGTGTCCCGGGGTTTTAGTATGTTTATTACCTAGGGACTCTTGACATGTTTCCGAAGAAACATCTTACGTTACTAACTCACGCACTCTAGAACTTTTTATTCAATGGACTATTATGCTATAGTTAGTAGTTAGTAGTAGCACAGAATACATAATAGTAGCTAAACGCTACAGAACGGACACTCTCCGCCTCCCGCCAAAATTAAACTTACCTCACCCCCGCGCGATCAGACATAAAATGGGCCATATTTTTCTGCAAGGACGATACGCAACGAAGATTGACAACATTAATCAAATTGACTTAAAGTAATTTTATTATTTTGGATTTGTGATTATCGTTTTTCGTAGAAAATGGTTAGATATTGTGCTGTTTACGGATGTATTTCATCAGAAAAACGCGAATTTTTGTTTACGCTAGTCACAAATGTGCCAACCATAAAGCGTTAACACACACATTTGCAGTCTCTACAGTGTGACTGTCAAAACGATCATTTTATATGGAGTGTCCGGGGTGTGGTAGTAGGTAAAATAGGTAAGTGTTTAGTCTTTAACAATTAGGAAAGATATCTTCAAAATGTTAACGATGTATTAGATATTCCCAGGAGCAATATTTATCATCATTATCTTCATTACAACAGACGCCTTCCTCTTTTTCCATTTTCGACAATCTTTTGTTATTTCAGGCGACACGCCTTGCGTTAGATAATAATTATTTAAATATACCTATACTTTAAATTGTATACAAACCTATTCTTTGTGAAGTATTCTGCATTATATGAATGAATAGCTAAGATATATTTATGTTGGTTGTTGTGATAACTGTATTTAAACGGTAAAAGCTCTATTCATGAATTTTAATTTTCCGTTTTCAGTGGATGAGTCGCGCATTCAGAGAGGTTAAACTTTACTGTTGCATTTATACTAGTTGTATATAATTCTATTTTAATTTTCCAAAGAAACTGTCGATGTTGTGATTTGGATAGCATAAGTAAAAATATTTACAAGTTCATAAAAATTAGAGTAAAACTGATGTTAAAAAACGTAATACTTAAACAAATATTTTTATAGTTTTCCATATTTTATGCAGTTTTAATGATTGAATTTTTTTTAAGAAATCATAAAATTAACTTGAGTCTCTCTATACTAAAATAAGAATAACATCGTGAGTTAGCATTGTTAGGTAGGCCTTTTTAAATCTACAAAATTAAAAAAAAATACCTTCGAGCATTCGAAAATCTACAAATCCTTTTACCAAATTCATAGTCAAGAAAATAAATTAGCAAAGATCGTTGACCGTCCGTTCGTGACACTGTTACGTGCTAAAATATAATCATGTACCTGTAAGCCTTATAAAACCTTAAGAATAAAAGAACTTAAAAATAAACGTAAATTAGAAAAACACAGTTTTTACAAAACTATTCTCATGTAATTTAGGTAATAGCCTCTTTGCTACATTCAAAATAAAAATCTGGCCGCTAACAAACTTACATGAAATAAAAAAAAACAGAGATTGACATAATTCAAAAAACGAATGTCACAGGCTGCCAAATTTTTAGTGCATTTTCCCGTCAAACGTCGGTGCTGTTTTGTATTTTTTTTAGCGCTTTACAACAAAAAAACAATAATGTCGTCTGATTTGTGTTTAGATGATCTATCCGATGTTGATATAACATTAATGACTCTGCGTAAGCCGACGGAATTGAAAAAAGTGATTGATTCCATACCGAAACCAGTGAGGGCTGTTCCGAAAAATGGGCTTCCATTATGGTACAGATTGGGCTTGGAGAGCAAGTTGCCAGTACCAAAAATGCCGGAAGGAAAAATCATATTTTCACGCGGGAAAATCGGTGAAGATGTAAGTACGAAGTATTTTCATAAAATGAGTACGTAATACTATGGTAATACACAACAGCAAAAACATATTGTAATATGTATTTAGAAATTAAATGTTTATGGACTCTATATTTCGAAAATCAAGAATTTAAATACTTTAAATTTTATATAAATAAATAACAAATTTATCTTAGTATTACGTAGGTAACCTTACAAAATTATCAAATGTAAATTATTATAATAAAATAAAATAAATAAACGCCAACCATAATTTCGATGTAAATTATATGCATACAGGGACTTAAGATAATTTAAATGTGTTCATAATTTCTTGCTTCACTAATACATACGATATTTTCATATAAGCCATGGCTTTACAAGTATACAGATGTAAAGTAGATCTAAATCCACACGGAGAGTTCAAAACCTTTTGAATGTCGTTCCTTAAAGCATATAATTCACATGAAGTAAATGTAAAATTGTATTTATATACTAACTACGTACTTATTGTAACTCATGTATCTTATAAATATGTTTTAGTTATCTGTAATTGTTAGTTGTTACACTTTATTATCCTGTATTGAACTGAAACCAATTATATTACTTGGATAAAATTAAAGAATTGAGAAGAATAGTAGAGATATTTCCTCAGTATCAACATAAAAACTAATAAATAATAAAATAATTAAATGAAACACGTAGCTAGATTCGTTTTCACTGTCTCCTTTATTCCCAAACCAGCATCACTTTATCACATTATAAATACTCCAATTCAAGAGAAGCATGTCCCATAGAAGTCTTGCATAGAACGCTTTACAAAGATTCATGCCGTGCCTTTAACGGATTTATATTTTGATCTATTCTCGTCACGGTGACAAGGACACCGCAATTTCCCTTCCATTGCATCGCTGTGAAATGGGAAGTCGTTATACTGAAAGCTTTCGCGTAATATATTCATATTTAAAGATCTATACAAATAATCGAGAGTGTTCAATGTATGTACCATACATGTTTCTCACGTGAAATGTTTGGCTCTAATTGTCATTGGAGATAGAGAAGTAGGTAATCTCGTGATTTGATAATTAGGATTGAACATGATTTGAATAAAGCTAAGTGCTTAAATATTTGTGTTTATATAGGTGAATACTAATACATATTACCTATGTTGTTTTGAGTAAATAAGGTTAAAGCTCTTGTCTTTATACTCTCTTACTGGTTGGGGATTCCTTTTATATTAATAACTAGCTGCGCTCCGCGGTTTCATCCACGTGGCTCCGCTTCTGTAAATGGGATCTTCGATAAATGGGCTATCCAACACCGAAATAATTTTCAAATCGGACGAGTAGATTAGCGCGTTCAAACAAACAAACAAACTCTTCAGCTTTATAATATTAAGTATAGATTCTTACCTACTGTCATTGATAGCACAAATTAAACTTCTATGTTATTATTTCAATTCAATTTACATGAACATTTACACAATAATAGAATTTATCGGTATAAGCTCTCAAACTTATCAATTATTTCTGCCACGCACAGTCCTTTTTCTTTCGCTAAGTTTCGATGCACGTGCACTGCGTATTGTTAGTTAGAACCAAAGACTTTAACGTTATTTATATTTATTATAAATAGTATAGATAAAAAAACAGGTAAAGTGATACTTATTTATTTTCTGTCCCGTGAAAATGTGTAAAATTTACATAAAACAGTTTTACTTTAAATGTCATTTGCTAATGCACAGGAAATTTGTCTTTTGCAAAATCAGACGTCGTTTTTCTTTGACTTCCATTAATATTCTGATGGGTGGCCTTGTAGATACTAATTGAAGTTTTTCAATAAGGATCAGGTATCCATAGCAGGTCTGGAAAACGTTTCAATTGATTTGTATTGAAATATATTGTAAAACAACAAAATTGGTGTGAGAAAAATACATATTTATAATCAGATCAATCAAATGCTATCAAATGCTAAAATAACTCTTTCATACTACAAATGATTATTATCAAAATATACAAACTTCATTTGGGAAATGGTTTTTTTATGAATATGTCCTTTAAAAATAATGAAGACATATAATTATATTCAAAGACAGTAAACCACAATAGGCTTAATAAGTATACCTTAACAAACCATTTCAATAGAGCCGCTTATAATATTATAAGCTGCTTGTTATTTCTTTCATATTGGAATCAAAACTTCTTATAAGAAACCCAACAGTGCTGATATATAATAGACATTTACTGAAGTTTCATTTTCAAAGAAAACTTTCCAACACTCTAATCGTGATTGAAATGAAGTCTTATTTATAAAACACTAGCTTTCCGCCCGCGGCTTCGCCCGCGTTTTCATAGAAAAACCCGCATAGTTCCCGTTCCCGTGGGATTTCCGAGATGAAACCTATCCTATGTGTTAATCCAAGTTACCCTCTATATGTGTGCTAAATTTCATTCAAATCCATTCAGTAGTTTTTACGTGAAAGAGTAACAAACATCCATACATCCATACTTACAAACTTTCGCCTTTATAATATTATATGTTAGATGTTAGATGTTAGATATATGTTAGATTTCAGGCACGTTCACAGTAATCTACTATGATTTCTCTTCAATATCATGAATAATATTTTTTTCTTTTCTAAAACACGCTCAGAAATTCTAATCCCATTGGTATTAGATTGCTGGAAAACGACAATTCTTTATTTTCTTTAGCTTTTTAAACTACAAATATATAAAACAATTTTTGTACAGCCAAACTTCATCATCATTTTTAAACTTATGCCTTTGTGGACTTATGGTTGTCAGCTTTGGGGCTGTACCAAACCAAGTAATATCAGAACCATACAACGGTTTCAAAATAAAGTACTCAGGGAGATCGTAAATGCTCCCTGGTACATTAGAAATGACGACCTACATCGGGACCTCAAAGTAGATCTCGTCACCGACATAATTAAAAAGAACGCCGAAGCTCACGAACGCAGACTTCATCATCATGTGAACGTCGAGGCTATCCAGCTCCTTGACAACACGGACATAGTGAGAAGACTGAAAAGGACAAAACCTTTTAAGTTAGTTTAGTGAAGTGTTAGTGTAATATAGTGAGTGCTATTCATAAAGAACACATGAACGAAGTGTCTTCGCCTTAATAGAGACATTAAGAAAAGTGTTAATGGACACGTTCTTAGACATACCTTACCTAGCAAATTAAGTTAGATTTATATTACTCATTAGCCTATAGTGTAAGGCTAGATCGTAATTTTCAATAATGATACCCTAGTTAGGTTCATTATATTAGGTAAAAAAAAAAAAAAAAAAAAATTAAACTTCTGCTATTTATCAATATTAGTAAAGACAACGGTTCACATAATATTATGCAAGTTCCACAGAATATAAAAACCATATTTATATTGGTCTATAAAAAGATACAAAAATGTAGAGTTGCAACACCATTCTCCAATTGGTCGTCAGATATTTCCATGAAGTCCATCATAGATTATTTCATACGATTGTTTTATTTGTTATTCGATTAAAAGAATAATTATTATTTTCTTGGATTACTACATGCTCACTTAATTACTTAGTTGAATTGGGTCACAGAAAGAATCTTTCTACATAGTAAATGTTAAAAATAAGTATATCGTTTATGGATATTCGCTGCAGTAGATAATTAATGGCCTAATGGGCAATCGTTTGTAAGAAAATTATATAATATTATTAAAGTTACTTTTCACCAGTGGGCTCAATAGCGTAAATTTGACTATGTCGCACGATAACCCATGGAAATTGGTGTTCACCGATTGACCCTGCTTGTTTTTTGGGACAAAACAGTTACAGACCCAGATTTAATTTCATTTATTAAAATTACTTAATCCTTTGTTGTGGGTGTTCCTTTCCAAATCCCTGATCAAAATTGAATACCCCAAATCCCAAATGCTGCGTAAGCAACTCACCTGTTAAAAAATAATAAACCATCAACGCTAAATACATATATTTATAACTTTAATTATGTCCAGGTGCGGCGTCTAGGTCTCGGCAAAGACGGTCCCCGCCCTTCATTCGACCTCACAGATCCTTACTGCAACAACGTGTCATACGACTACGTGCCTGTACACGACCCGCACTTGGCCCATCACTTCGCACAGAAGCCAGCAAGGAACAGAATGAAGCAGCTGGGCTATTGCACGAAGGATGGCAGAGCGGTCTGCTCACTGAAGGACTTCAACCAATACAGGAAGTATCTGTACAACCAATTCATGGACAGGATTCATATGGAAATGAAGAAACTTGTAAGTGAAAACTTAAGACATCATATTGTTGTCATCTAAAAGAGACTAGCTGCGCTTCGGGGTTTCACCCGCATGGCTCCACTCCTGTAATTGGTCTTAGCGTATCTAGTGATATTATAGCCTATATAGCCTTCGTCGATAAATGGGGTATCTAACACCTTCAAACAAACAAAAATCAAACTCTTCACCTTTATAATATTAGTATAGATTACAGATTACTTATGCAACTTTATTTAGAATCCAGAAAATCCATTAAATGTTAATTCTATTGGAATTCCGATTGTAGAATTCGGATTAATGAATTACTTTCAAAGCAACAATTTGTATTACATATTCAGCACGCAATTCCCTTTTAATGAAATTCATTTCACTAATGGATCAAGTTAAGCTCATAAAATAATTTCAGGATGAACGCGCTCGTGACGATCTGACTCTAAAGAGAGTGGAGGTGGATGTGGCTCGACGACTGCAAGTGTTCACTAAAGCGGAGCGGGCGAGAGAACACTTGGAGCGAGTGGCCCAGGAACATGCTGATGAATGGGCAGAGAAAAGACGACTGTGAGTTGCTATCATCATCATCACCGTCCTAATTAAGACATTTTGATTCCAGTGTGCTTCTGATAAAGGTTGGCTCATGATTGCCCATCCCGACCATTTGTATGGTGGTTGGTGTCATTGGTGTATTTGTTGTTCGACATGTCTGACGTCTCCCTTCACCGATTAGAGCAGTGGCAGTTGAATTCTAGAATTTTTATTATTTATTTCAGTTGGAGGCACCATAACGTCTACAATTAAACCTGGGTTTTCTTATGCTTAGTACATACTTTTTCATTCATTCTTTCATTCATACTTTAAAAACTATTGTAGATACCGCGAAACTTTTTAAACCAATAATAATCCTATCTTTTTCACAAAATATATCAAAGATCAAAGTTCAAATATATTACGGGATTGAAATTTGATATAAACAGATACGCAAACTAAAACAAATCATAAGAGAACTCAAAGTAATAATTACCTTCTTTCAAATATTAACTTTGCGATTAATCTAAAACATATACAGTATATAACACTCATGAAAGTTTATCGTATAATAAGGTATGGGTACATTAATACCTGTAGGTATAAAATTATATTGAAGTTTTTGCATTAAACATAATGGTTCATTAGCAATAGCTTTAGAAATATGTACTTGAAGAGAGCAGAATATGAAATACGATTAATGATATCTACATAAGTACCTGCGTGATAAAGCTTCTATATTATTGTTAAAAAGAATTGTTTCGCGAACTTTATTTTGTGTTTTGTTTCCATCATAAATTCTAATGGAAATTATAATAAATTAAAGCGTTAGCAAAACAAAGTTGTGGCGAAACTAGACTATCAGGCTTACCCTCTACGTGAGGAGATAGAGGGTGATTAATAGCAACACTTTGTTTTCATTTCGTTTAACGCAATATTAGTTTTAGCGGTCGACTGGTCCGGGATATAATTGAATATATTGCTTGCCCATTTGAGTTTAAATTTGCTGTGTAGAGAGCCCATTTTATCAATATTGATGCGATACGTAACGTTAATGTCGTTCACTATTTGCTGTTACTATGCTAAATTCGCAAGACTAATATTATAAATATTAGGTAGGTATTAGATTTATGTATACAGTAATAGAGTGAAGCTAGGGTAATTCAAATGTACTTAATATTTGTCATGTATAATGTACTGAAAGCTATTTATCTTATTTTTCTATGAAAGAAAATAAACGAGACGCATTTGTAGAAAGTTAAGCATAGTTAACAGAAAATAGACTTTAATATGGATATATTCTAAACAATCTAACCATAGATTTATTCAGCCAGATGTTACTGCAGCTGATCTAAACACATTCCATTAGATTGATTACATAACACAAAGTTTGTGCTAACTACGATTGGATAAGTTGACATGTGTGCGCCTAATGTGATTCGTATGGCACTTAAATCTATTTCACGTTCAACGATCTAATAAATCTGTTCTAGTGAATATGAATTTGTCGTAGAGCAAAGCAAAAAACCTCAATATAAGGACGACAAAAGACAAGTATTGTATCGCCACACTTTGTCAAAAGTTTCTTATGATGATTGATATGTTAATAATAGAGGTAATTATGAAGTGGGAAGCTCTTTTTATTATTTAATGTACCTTATTAAGGATAAAAAAATATCTGTAGCATAGCTTTAATTCAAACTTAAACTGTCGATGTGTAACTTACCGTACACAAATGGTTATTTCAAATTGTTAACGTAATAATGCTTTTTTAAATATTTTTTTAAATATAAATAGACGGTACATATTTTATTTCGAATGTTGCAAATAGCGCTCTATCGATTTGTATAAAATGTAGAGCTACGTAGTTTGATCGTTTCTGCGTGAATGTTACAGCTGCACGGTCGAAAGGATATTTGCCAGTATTGAATTTATAGAGGAGAGAAGCGATTTTTTATTGACCTATAAACGAAGAGTTTTTTTTTCATTGTACAACTGCTTTGCTTTCTTTGCTTTTAAATATATATAACAATATGATCTGCATTTGCATTTAAAGTTTTTTTTTTTTTTTTTATATATTATCACCAACAAAAGAGCAAGCGAGTTACTTTTTGGAAGCTCGTCGCCGCCCATGAGCGTTCGCATTGTCGGGCACTTTGCGAACGATTTGTTGGCCTTTCAGGAATTTATACGCTTTCTTCTTGAAAGTGTCCATGTCGTATAAGTTAGGAAACACCGAGGCAGGGAGCTTGTTCCACAATAGCGTAGTTCTCGGCAAAAAGTTTAACATTTATCTTGCTTTTGTTTGAGACAATTATTTCTTTAAATATTTGCCTACCTACTCTATTAACTTGTATAATTCAAGAACTAATATGTGATTTAATTCGAATGAACAAAATGATAACAAAAATACCTACTCAGAAAAATAAGTATCTAGTTACTATCCTTAATTAAATTTGTTATTTCGGTCGGTTTCGTTTGCGAGTCTCGAATAAAAAAGGTATCGATATAAGCGCTTTCAAGGAAGCCTAGTTTTTACAGTGCCACCACTATTTTGTAGCGGGTTGTTGGCTTGTCGCCAGATCGTCGCAGCTGACAGATGTTTACTACTTACCGGCAACGCTACAGACATTAATTTATACCCTACTAGCTTACCGCCCGCGGCTTCGCCCGCTTTGTCAAAAACCTAATAAATTTTATACTAAAACCTTCCTCTTGAATCACTCTATCTATTAAAAAAACCGCATCAAAATCCGTTGCGTAGTTTTAAAGATTTAAGCATACAAAGGGACATAGGGAAATAGGGACAGAGAAAGCGACTTTGTTTTATACTATGTAGTGACAATGCATATCTTAGTACTCCTGTCCGCGTATACTTCGATTGAAAGAAAGTTCAGCTTGCTTCGCCGTAGATTCGATCAAGGTGCTCAGCTGTTGTAGCTTATTTTTAATGGTATAAACATTCACAAAATATGTCTACTTACATGCTATTACAAAATTGTATGTTCGCAATATAATTATTCCGTGTGTTAACTTTATTTCGCTGCCTTAAATAACGTACGTACCTACCAATGTCCTGAAGTAAATGCAAATAAAAATGTTAAATATTATGAAAAACTGATTTTATTTTCTTACTTTTATATCTTTCTGTGACCTTCTAAATTACTAACGCTGCCATACGATTATTGAAATATTGATATATTTCGGACGTTGGTAATATCGGTTCCCTTATTCTCAAAATCACCTTTTGGGAATAGGGCCATTAGCGAGGATTTGCAAAGATAATGAGCGACGTCCCTCGATTGTCGTTCAGAACTAATGACAGTCATAATATTATATTTATATCTGCTATTATTGATATAATATAAAGAAGATATCATATTTCCCTTTGTGAATCATAGATTTTTCATAATATATTTACATTTTTATCTTTATTCATATGTATAATAAATAGGGCTACGACGTAGCTAGTTAAACGGCGCATGCTTTAAGTTTATAAAAATACTAGCTTTCCGCCCGCGGCTTCGCCCGCCGATCGGGATAAAACCTATCCTTTGTGTTAATCCAAGTTACCCTCTATATGTGTGCTAAATTTAATTGTAATCGATTCAGTAGTATTTGCATGAAAGAGTAACAACACATATACGTACGCACTACACATACACATACATACACATACACATATTATATATACATTTATACATCCTCACATTTCACGTTCAATTTCAATTTCACATTTCATTTTCGCATTTATAATATTAGTAGGATAGGATAGGATGTACTTTTAGTGGGTACTGGGGAAACATCAATAGTATAGGTTATTCTTATAAAATAATATTATCGTTAAACCCGTAGAAGCTATGAAAATATCATATGCGAAAATAGTCTAATATTTTATCACAGTTCAGTAGGTATCTGGCGTCTGCCGAAGATAAGATGACAATTGAAAAATCATGTTACTTACGCAAGAATTCATGCTGAATAAAGTAAGTAGGTAAAATAGCCGGGTAGTTACTTGAAAATAGTTAATGAAAATCGATAATGTTATACAATATTACCTACGTATCCAATGTATCTAAGCATACAAATATTAAAACAAGAGAGGACTCTCTCAGAAAAGAATATTTCAAATTTGTACCTACAGCTATCATCCCCAACAAACCATGAAACATGTTTATCACATAAATATAAACCAATACGTCCAACTGATTGACGGTAACCCACTTCAACCAATTGCGTTGAAACCATTACACGATGTACGTAAAAGCCCGCTAAGTGTATTTACAACCGCAAATCAAAGTCCCGTAACAACGTTAAGAGCAAATCACATTTCCTCAGAATCATCCCTTCAGTACATCCCATCGAGCCGGCAAACTTAGTAAGCACATTTGCATAACCCATTTAGCTGCGCCGTTGGAGTGCTCTCTCTGATGCATAGAACATTTCAACATTCAATATTTTCTATTATTTTTACCGTGTTGTATGGATGCATTGTTATGGATGCGACGATTGCATCCAATATTATGTATTCAGTCTGAAATGGAAGGTAGAATAAATTGAATTATAATTAGACAACCAAACAATATGCTTTTAAGTAACATTAGATAAAGACTTAGAAATAATCCTTGAAAGATCCAGAAGAATAATTCAATGTGAAATAAAAAAAAAAAAACGAGAATTTTTCTTTGAGGATTTTATTTGTACACTGTTGCCGAAAACAGTCATACGAATAGATTCTTCAAAGATGTTTCATTCTATTTGACATCCCTGAAACAAACATAATGCGTATGAATGTTTCATTGAAATACCTTTACTAAATTATGATAATATTAACTTAAACATAGGTATTGTAATAGTTCGTCGTAGTCCTCTACGAGAAATTCTTCGTAAGTAGCTAATGATTTTAATATAACATCAAGCGGGTATTTGCTGAAGATAAGTACTTATATCCGTAATATGAAATAAGTAGTAAAAATTTTTTTTAAAAGGGGTATAGTACCAATCATAATTATTTAAATTACTTGTCGGTTATATACAAAGATATAGATGAAGCTAGTAAAAGCGTGTGTAAGACATCAATAAATGTTAATACATATTTGGATCGCTAAGTCCTCTTCATTTGAATACAAAACCAATAGCGTACTCCTATCCTGAATTCGCAATATTAAAATGGGGTATGTTACAAACAGCAGCGAGTCAGTTGAATTCCTGATAAAAAGCGAAAGGTCATGTGATTCTCTCTTTCATCTCGTTCGAAACGTGAATCAAAGGGCTTTCCGACATGTTTTAATTAAAAGGAACCGAGCCGAGTGCATATGCGTCTAGAGCCAAGGAAAGTCGAAACTACAAATTCAGTCTCCACACTTCAGAATATTTCAACTTAACCTTCTTTAATAATAAACGTGATATTTTGTCGAAGTAGGGCACCAGGTAGTTTGCCGTTTCCTTTATATTGTACGCGCAACTTTTGCATGTTAATATACTCATAATAATCTAAGACTTTCCCTGAAATTGTAATGTAGAAAGAGAAATGAAATAAAGAAAATCTAAGAAAGTAAATTATAACATATTCCAAGTACGTAACTTTAAGTTAAAACGGCTGCCTTTTTCCTACAAATAATTACGTTTTAAACAAGCTTCTATGTTCCTAAGAAAATATAAGTAAACAAGAACTGACTGCAATGTTAGTATACTGCGTAGCAGGAGCTATTTTTAGATAAAACTTGTGTAGTGTTTATATGTTAAAGATATTTATATTGATATCTACTCTATCATTCGATATATTATGATATTTTAGTGATTGATCGTTTTAGAACTTTAATTTTAGAAACCATATCCATTAGCTCTATTAACCAACCACAGCTTTTCATCACATTGCATCTATGATGTGAACTAATTATTGTAGTGAACTAATTATTATTACCAGTCACTTTGATTCCTCTTGAAATAATGAAATATATTTTTTTATGCTACACACTACAAATAAAAATAATTCTTAACGTGTCTATTAAAAACTCTAATTCAAAATAATTTTCAAGGGCAAAAGAACAAGAAAAGAAGATACAAGCGCGAATGAAATACTTGGCCGAATACAACGAGAAACAGCGTAAAGAGCGCGCTGCGCGAGCGCACGAGAAACAGAACAGAATCAAACAGAGGGTGCAAGCGGCTGCCGAAATGGAGCTACGACGTAAGATAACCATGGTCAGGCAGTGGAGAGCGAACGAGAAGAAGCGATTGAATAGGCTGAAGCAAGAGAGAGATGCAAAACAGAAGAGGTTGGAGGACGAGGTTAGAATGCGTTTTATTCGAAATTTATTATAGGTTTTTTCTTACACCAATAAGAGGAAGAATTTGTTACGTCGTTCTAGATACACTTTCGTATGTTCAATCTTTGTTATATTTTTCTGAATATGAGAATTAATAATTAATAATTATTATTATTAGAATTTTTATGGGATACTTAAATATTATAAAAATTAAGGTTTGTAACTGTACAAAGTTAGATGCTAGTTGTTTGTATCAATTGGATCGATTTGGACGAAATGTAGTTATATGGGCTTACTTTGTTTATTTTTACGTTTTCTTATCACGTGTGTTTACTTGAACTCTATCAAATTATTTGTTATGGATTGCGGTCGTGTCTCATTACCTAATAATAATTACAAATATACCTAAACATTATAGGATTTCTAGGAATCTGACTGAAATTTTAGCTTTTATTATGCTGTATCATGGCATGCAACAATTACGTATATTTTAGCCAACCGCCAAAGGTCATATTGATTTGCACAAAATATTTCAGGCAAATAATAAATGGAAAGCGCGCGTCGAAGCTCAGAATCAAAAGATACAAGAAGAAGCGATTCTTCTGAAATTATATACGGAGGATATGAATGCTGGCGCTACGAGGAGAGCAAAGTTAGCTTATTATGCTTACAAATATATTTTTAACTATCAGTTTTAGAGCATTTTAAATTTAAGATTTGTGAATTCAAACCCGCGATTCTGACGTACCGTGGCGGCCCAATAATTTTTTTGATTACTCACAAGTAGACAATTTTGTATTTTATTGTGATAAATTGTATGCGAATATTTTAATTAGAAAGTATTTTATTACATTACCTACATATAAATATAACCTAGCTGGAATCGACCCAAACAATTATTCCCAACGTCGTGATAAATAGCATAACGAAAAACGATATATTTACATACAATTTTCTTAAATTATAACCAATGAAATACTTTGCACATTTTTCTATTTTTACACGACTCACAGGAAAGCGGAGGTATACGCGTACAACACGGACTTAGAGCTGCAGCGGATAAGACTCGCTAATTGGAAGCTAATGCACGGCGGCACGGCGAAAGCGTCGCAGCTCGTGAGGAAAATGGGAATCGAGTTTGAAAAGGTTTTTGTTGTTCCAGTTTACTGAATATACTCGGTTTAATGGGAACGAATTTATGATTCTAATTGATGGATATTGATTATGTTATTGGGTTTGGGTATACATTTTGCAGTTTAGTGTTCGTAATTGGTGTAGGCAGATATAAATATTAAACTATAGGGGTTTTAAATAAGCTTTAGCCTTTGTAACTCGGGAAAGCTAAGGATCAATGAAAAAGTAGTTCCCTAGTTCAGTATTGAAGTATCTGTATCGGTAACAGAACTAAAAAGGTAAAGTTATTTCTACTTAAGATTTTAAAAAGTGTCCTCAATAAATTTCCCAAAAAATGTTATAAACTTACTCAATAAACAGTCGAAACGCGGCGCCAAAGGCATGAGCCCGGAACTAGCGCAATCGCTAGCTGAAGAAGCAATGGCGGCGGCTGTGTCCACTGAGGGAGATGCGCTGATGACACTGGGACAGGCGCGCGCTAAGATGGACATTGTTACTATATTACCGAGTGCACCTATCAGGATATTGGAGGAGGTAATAAATTATTACTTAACAACATTATTGTTCAATTGGTGAATTTATCCTCTGTTTCCATCTTCATCCAACGTTTCCATGACCTTCTAGATAATGCTCTGCTAAGTATGTATACGGATACCGATTTTGAGGTCCTAAACTTACGCTCACATGATCATGGTAGTATTTTCTAATATTCTGAACTCGAGGATTTATTAAGATTTAATCAGAACTAACCAAATATAAACTGAACACAATATTTATATAATTGAGTTGTTTGCAACAAATGTTATAAAAAGATACGTATAATGTATATGTTACATGTCTGATATTTTATTGTCATGTATTAGATGCTAGAAGGAGCGGTAATGGAGTTTGCTCGCCGAAGAGTCAACTTGCTCCTTCGAGATATCGAAAGGATGGTCAAGTCACGAGCCACGGTGGTATTCTTCCAGAACTTCCGACCCCCACCTAAGAAGAAGTTAGTAGTTATTACTTCATGAAACCTAATTTTACCAAATACCGTCTTTTCTTCATATTAATATTTAGACCGTCTTGAATCTTTACGGCTTCAGTTAGTCAAGTCTAATCAAATATTTTCCAACTTTAGAACATACTTAGTTATTTTATCGTTCTTCTTATCTACACGTTGCTGGATAAGTTCTTTCTAACTAACACTCATATTGGATACAGATATTCCTAATACATTAAACATGCTATCAATTTTTTATCTAAAACTTATACATAGGTAATAATATAACTTTGTACTCATATTATGCAATTGAAGAATTGGTATTATTATCAACAGGCGTCCAAAAGGATCAAGTTATAGACAGTACAAATATTTTGCAAATAAAAAAGACTTTTATTACAATTAACAGGCGTCCAAAAGCATCTCGCTGGACGGTGCAAATAGCCACGGAGTTTGCTCGCCAGTTTGCAGCCGCGCATGGAATAGTGTTTGGTGACGTCACGAGCAAACCTGCAGACACATTCACTGATGTTGATATGAAGAGCGTCAAGGACCGACCGCCTACGCCTGTAGTATGTAGTAGCTTTTGAAGGATTTCGAATTTATCTAGTAGGAAAATGGTTATCAAACAAACATAGTATTGTTTGTTTGATTACCTTTGACATAAGTTTCAAATTAGCCTCTTTCCCTTTAGCCTCCTAAGGACCAATGGCCTCATATAAGTACATAAACACCATCACCATTACAACCCCAAGCACCAAAAAGTTTTAACTAAATTACCAACCACTGTCCTCATCCGATGACAAAATCGAAAATTCGAAATAACTTAAAAAATACCGCGCTTTTCTGCCTATGATCACTGTGTACCGCGATTGGCTGAATTGAACTATTAGGTTTGATAGGTAAATGGGTTATCCAATCACAGAATTTTAAAATACTTTAGTTAAAGTTTTGAAAATGGCTGGTCAACGTAACAGAGGTAAGTTAAATCGTTAATTATCATATTAATCTCTCACTTGATTTTCATTTGGTATTGAAAAATGAATAGTAAAAACAGTACAGGAACGTATTTTAACTAAATTTAACGAAACAATTCATATTGTATTTTTAAAATTCACGGATAATTTTTATGTGATCATGTGAGAACATTGGTCGTTACTTACAATATTAGTTTCATTTTTTTAGTACTCAGTTGAAGACATTGGTAGTCAATGACTATAAAACATTTAATTAGTTAATAATTTATTTTGTTGTTTTACAGTAATTTTGAGTGTAATTGTCCTGTTTTATGATTATAATTTATTTAAACTGTCAACAGGAATTACTATTGCAATCAAAATATACAGTTATCTTCCTTATTTTTTCAGTTATTCGTGACGATAATATCATCGATTTCCTAGCCAACTGACGGAGATTTTATTCCTAGTGATGAAGACTTAGGAGACCCACCATTTGTTTCCGAATCGATTTTTAGTTAGCTCATTGATATTTCAAGTTCCTAATATTGTACTTCCAATGTTTTTATTTCTTTTTTTAACATATGTTCAGATAGTTTAGATATTTTATTACCTAATATGTAGTAAACTTACACATTTAGAATTTAAGAAAAACTGTTTTTAATTCTTTTGTATACTTTGTAGAGATTTTTGTATGATCTCATATTTTATAACATAAGTAAATAAAAAAATCTACAAGTAAATCCTTATTTTAATAAAAAAAAATTTGGATTCACTTAGGTCTGATGTGATCACATGAGAACAAAATAAATCGAGTTTTTTTTTTCAGAAATGTATTCTATAAGCTATATTTTACACAGATAAAAAATCCCACAAGTAAATTTTAACTCTAACAATAAAAAAAATACCATTGGGTGGCAGGTCTATTGTATTTTTATGTACTCAGGTGAGAACAATGGGTGGTAATGCAGAATAGGATTTTTTTAGCTTGGTCCTTAGGAGGTTAGGACACGTTTTAAAAAATGATACGATAAAAATTTTCTACAACAATGGCCAGGCTGTTCCACAGTCCCACAGAGGCTTCTCGCTCTGTGTTGATCCGCCTAATTTCTAATTTCAATTTATTAAAAAGTTACAAAATATAATGAGAAACTAAAGCTTTTAATCGCAAAATTATTTGGTATCAGCCATCAAAGACAAAACTCGCAGAAGTGACTTTCTCAGACCGAGTGGAAGATCTCCCAGATCCAGTCGCTGTTGGCACTTATTTACCTGAAAGGAAGAAGTTATTAGAGGTATAATAAGCATAATTTCATCTAAAAGTATGAGCAAATATGTTATTAGCATTTCTTTGATTCACATTGAAATTACAGCTCTATGTTACCTTCATTAAACCCTCACAATTAATTCCTCCAAATTACATATGTAAAATTGTTGAATCTGCTTTGGACATTAATACTGTTTTAAAACCGAGTTAGTTTTGTTACTCCCTAATAAATTCAAGCCCTACTTGTTAATCGGAGTGTCTACGAATGAGTGCTGTGTAAGGCTGCGTTGTATTTTATATGTTGTATATTTGAAATATTCTTCTATATGTTATGGACCAAGTGATAAATTGGGCAGTATACATAATGCACGGTCATTATGAAAAATGCCCAATATGAGAGTGCAATTTGATAATAATTATTCAAATAATCAAATTGACCGGGCATTATACATATTGCCCATCACCTTTTGGGCAGAGTAATACAAACATATTTAATTACTATTTTTTTATTGTTATTGTCATTTAACTTAAAATAAACTGGTTGGACTAAAGCAAAGGGGGCGCAGGACTTAGAAAATTTTTGATGGAGTTGGTGTCATTATAACACCTATTTATTATTGTTTTATCGTAAAGATTACGCTAATATAAGCATGTTTTATAGGAACAACTTTTCTCTAAAATAAAAAATGGCCGAGATATTCGCCCAATATTATTACACGTAGGTAACTAATCAACAGTTACGTTAGGTTAGGTTTAGGTTAGGTTAGCCGTTAGGTTAGGTTAGGTTAGGTTTCTTAAAAAAAAAACTACACAGAAATAGGAGCCCCGCGAAGCGGGGCTCCGTCGACGTTGGATCAAAAATTTTCTAAGTCCTTACTTTGCGCCCCCTTTGCTTTAGGCGGACCAAAGTTTAAGCAATCAGACTCATTATTTGGCATAATTAGCAATTACTCTTAATAAACGAAATGTAAAGAAGTAAAATAGAACATAAAATTGAAAACAATAATTATACAATATGTAGCAAGTAACAGGTTTATTTATTAGAACAACTGCCACTGTGATGGCATTTTGAGGTACACAACTTTTTGGCTTTGCGACAACTACATTTATCAGACTTGCAACCACCTTTACAACCACATCTATTATAACCTTGCCCTCCGCATCTAGATGACATTCTACAACACTCTCTCAGCGAAATCTGTGTCTCTGGAACATCTTCAGGCGAAACAAATCTTTCCTTGCAGACAGTAAATTGGTTTCTTGAATATAGTTCATTTAAAACACCTTGTTTTGTTCCCAGTTTATAAAGGTTATTGGCTGTTAATTCCATGCCATGCGTACTTCCCTCCCCGCCCTCGCACCGCGTTAAATATAGCTTTATTATCAAATTGCCCAATTGTCATGTAGCATTATAATAATGACCGTGCAATGTGATAAATAATGAAGTTAAGATAGTAATTAATCACTTAGCCCAATAAAGCTAGACATTATTCATAATGCTCGTGCATTATAAATAATGCCCGCATTAATCACCTGGTCCATAACAATTTGGAAATGTGTTGAAACATCAATAAAATGTATAATTTTGTGTTGAATCATTATAAATTTAAACATAATTTATTAACTTATTTATTCGTAATTTTAAACCTTCACGCGTCCTATGCACATTGTTTGTGTGTAACTAAATCTGTATTTTATAGTTGGACGCGTGAGGGATTAACAAGCTCAATTTATAGATGATAAACGTAGCCGCAAAGCTGTTGTCCCGCTCGGTGAGCCAGCAAGTGCTCAAGGGAATGGATGTTACTATAGGAATGGTCACGTTGCCGCATATGAGACAGCCCAGTTAGTAAACTGAAATAAATTTAAAAAATTACTTTTCTGTACTGTTTTAAGTAAATATAAAGTTTAAAACATTTATGGTCTTAGCACACAACAATTTAAACACAGTCTAACTTTAAACCAGGGATCTGTCACTTTAAGGCTGTAACACGGTTCAACGACCTTGACGATTCTGTCACTACATTTGAATTTGTTTTAAGCTATTGCATAGCTTCTATCGCGGGCCTTGAGCGCGGGGACCGAATCGAGAAATTCCGTAACGAAAAACCTCACGCTCCCCACTCCGACGGGCGGAGGTGTGGCTTGAAGGCATGCTATGCAATAGCTTTACCGCGGCAGTCCCCGAGTGCCACACGTCTTTTTTTTTTTTAATCGCCCCCTTTAGTATACATCGTTGTTCAAGTAAAAGTGTCAAGATTAAGGAATTGGAAAATGTATCGTATTATAATATAGTTATGTGTTAGTAGTTACTACCTAATTTATAGGCTCCGATAGGTGTGCGTTCACATTTCCTTCCCTTCCCCCTCGGATCTCAGCTCAGAGCAGACGTGTTTTATGTTTCTTCTGTGATTTTGAAATTTATTAAAATATTCATCAAATAAATCGAAATTAAAGTGAGCAGTACTAGGCGTGCATAAGCCGTACGGAGATATTAGCATAGCTGTGGACGTGCGAGTGAGCAGATAGTCCGTGAGTAAAAGAGCAAGCGTTGGTGTAATACTGCAAATCAATGTACTAGGAGAACATCTGTATAAGAGATTTAATGAACTAAAAACTATATTCAAAATTCACTACAGCCGTTACCGTCGCCTTAGCTAATTTGACTGTGGTGCAGACGAAACGACGTGATATCAAAGGGTGCGAGTACGAGTCTCACCAGGGACGTTTCGGTTTTATTATTTATTTTTGTTTATTTTATTTTTTGTTTTATTATTTGCTTGGATACATTATGCCCCTTAAAAGAACTCCACCGACTGGCTCGTCTAAATCAAAATGTGATACCGAATCGGACTCAAATACGCCGTCTTATGGAAGACAAACTATAAATATAAGCCAAAGACGTAAACGTAAACTGGAACACGTTGAGGAGTTGAGCGATTTGAAGGAGTATTTTAGAAAGTTGTTTACCGAATTTAAAGAAGAACATGAAAAGAAATATGCCTCCTTATTTAATAGATTTGAGGAAATGAATAAATCCCTCGCAAATTTCTGCAAGACTACGGAATTCATCTCTAAACAATATGATGACTTAAAAGAGCAGTTTAACATCTTAATAAACGAAAAAAAGTCTCTAGTTAGTCATACGACTATGATTTTAGATAAAATCGAAAGCGCTGAAAGGCATCAAAAAGGAGCAAGCTTAGAATTGAGAAATATTCCATCACTTAATGCAGAATCCAAAGAAGACCTTTTTAAGATAGCTCTGAACGCAGGCAATGCTTTAAATGTTAATATCACTTCATCGGATATTTTTGATGTATTCCGTACTAAACCAAATTCACAAGGCATGAAACCTCTGATAATCGAATTTAACTCAGTAATAACTAAAGAACGCATACTACAGTCATTTAAAAAATATAATCAGATACATAAGCCGGATTTCTTCAACTCTGCAAATTTAAAAATTGAAGGTCCTTCTAAACAAGTCTATATGTCGGAATCTCTCACCGCAAAAACAAGACACCTTTTTTATTTAGCCCGAGATTTTGCAAAAACTAATAATTACAACTTTTGTTGGACATCTCGTGGTTTTGTTTATTTGAAGAAAAAGGAGGGAAGTCAAGCAATTCGCGTAAACTCGCAAGATATTCTTACTTCTTTATGTACCTCGAAATGACTATTTTCTGTAAAGCTTTACCATTATAATTTTGTTATCTGTATTTTTCTTCCAACATATAATATATTTTTTTCTAAAATGATTGTTAACAATTACAATATACACTTTACAAACTCAAACGCAAACTTTACCAATAAAAATACACCTCATTACCTTTTATATCACACCAAATTCATGTGTAGGAACTGTTTCATAACTAACGTAATATTATGTGAGGCTACCATTTATATTGATTCTCCCCATAGAAATTTTCTGGAATTACACTGCAAATCCAATGTTCTCATAATAAAAGAATCCAGTAATCAAACTATCAAATCAGGTCACTTTAATAAGTTCATCTCACTAACTCAATTATATTATAATGGATAGTATTTACACAAATGAAATTGATGCCTTAAAGGTGTCTGAGGCATATCTTCTGTCCTCTCCTGAAGAATGTAGCAATAAAATTTCAAAACTTAATAAACCGCTCAATATACTTCATCTTAATATTCGTAGCATGAATTGTAATTTCGATAAATTAAGTGTTTTTATTCACCGTATGGGTATGGAATGCGATATAATTGTATTGAGCGAGTGCTGGCTTAGCAAAGTTGTTAACTTGCCGGTAATGGACGGGTACTCATCTCACAGCTCCTTGTATACTAATCAGAACGATGGGCTTGTAATTTATGTAAAAACCATCTTGAAATACACTATCCTGGAACCTACTTTTAGCGACAGTAACTGTTTAATTCTCAAGTTCTCAAATGACCTAGCCTTAGTAGCACTATATCGTTATCCATCAATTCGAAAAATAGACCCCTTTATTGAAAGCTTAAATAAAACATTGGATGACCTTAAAAGCTACAGTACTGTTGTCATCCTTGGGGACATAAATATAAACATAAATTCACCTGACAATGATGCTAATACTAACTTATATCTAGATTCTACTGCGTTTCATGGTCTAATGCCCGCCCACCTCTTCCCTACTCGAGATGTTAGTTGTCTAGATCACGTCATGTTAAAAACTAATAAAAAAACCATAACTCTTGTAATTAACTCTTTTATAACGGACCATGCACCTATTATGCTGTCAATTGAAAAAGGTAAACCAAAGCTTAATCCCCTTAAAACTGTCACTCGTTCTGATTCGGATGCAATAGTTGAAGAGTTACTTAATACTGACTTTACACATATCTTCGAGAATAAGGATCCCGAAAACTGCTCACAATTTTTGGTGGATACTATAAAATCAGCAATTGAAAAGTCTACATCACATATTGTTGTCTCTCACTGTAAGCAAATTATTAAACCTTGGATTACCCCTGGCCTTCTGCGATGCATTCGTCAACGCGATAAATTACAAGCTGTGTGGCAAGAAAATCCAAAAAACTTAACTAACGAGAAAGTTTTTAAAAGGTATCGTAATTTCTGTAATAACCTATTAAAAGATCTTAAACATAAATATGAAGAAAACTTGCTCGAGAAGGCTGAGGGTAATCCAAGAGCAACGTGGAATGCTATAAAAAAGATAACTAGTACTGGTGGAATATCTAATAATAATAGAGACATTCTGGCTATTGACGAAGACCCAAATATGGCAGTTAATAAAATTAACCACCATTTTGTGAGCATTGGAAAGGAATTAGCAACTAAAATACTGGTGAATAGTTTTGACAAGTCTACTAATAATAATGATAATGCTCAGAATAATTCTCAAGTGACACAGTTGAACTCGATGGCACTTCTGTATGTGGATCTCTGTGAAGTCGAAGCTGCAATACTCAGCCTTAAATGTAAAAGTGCTCCTGGTTGGGATAACATTCCAGCCAATATTATCCAAAGAGCTAGGAAAGCCCTAATTTCTCCCATAGTGCACATTATTAATCTGTGCTTGGATAAAGGGACCTTTCCCTCAGTATTCAAAAAGGCGATTGTCCGACCTATACATAAAGGTGGAAGCAGAGACAGCATTCTAAATTATAGACCAATATCTATTCTTTCGTCATTATCTAAAATCTTTGAAAAACTTTTACACAAACGTCTCGTCAACTATTTGAACAAATACAATATCATCTCTAACAATCAATGCGGCTTTCGCAGAGGTCGATCGACGGAAGATGCTGTACTTGAGTTAACTAATGTTATCACAAGAAATATAGAAAACAGAGACAAAACTATAGCTATATTTCTTGATCTCGCCAAAGCGTTTGACACTGTGTCTATTCCCATACTTATTAACAAAATGGAATCTGTTGGAATTAGAGGAGGAGCATTGGAAGTATTTAAGGACTATCTACAAAATAGGTCTCAATTGGTTAAAGTCGGCGAGTATATTAGCACTGAAGAATCTCTTTCTTATGGCGTCCCACAGGGAAGTGTTCTAGGACCGACACTGTTTCAACTATATGTCAATGAATTATGTGAGTTGCCCATTACGAACGCTAAAATACTTTCTTATGCAGATGACACAGTCTTGATCGTTCACGGTAGTTCTTGGAATAGCTGCCACAAAAATGCAGAAGCCGCGCTACAAACAGTAATGTTGTGGTTGAAAAAAAACTTATTAACCCTTAATGTCAATAAAACTAAATTCGTTACTTTTGCTAGCAATCTGTCACAAATACCTGACGATGAATTTTCTATTACGGCTCATAACTGCTTGCAGCAATCAGATACCTGTGATTGTAACTCAATTGAGAGAGTCTCTGAGATTAAATATCTAGGAGTAATAGTAGATTCGACACTGCGTTGGAGTAGTCACATTCAGATGGTCTCAACT
>CAJQZM010034896.1:0-17132 GCA_907164665.1 Colias nastes
TCTCAGGACCTAAAATGCCTAAATTGTCTGAACTAATCGCCCTTAACAATTAACTTGAAATAATATGCAAATAAAAAGGTGCGTTATTAAATATGTAAATATAAATTTTCGATATAGAAAGAAGGATTTAGGTTTTCCTATAGAATTTGGTAAACATCCTTCCAAGCCAGAGACCGTGGGTTCGATTCCCTCCCAGGGCATATATTTGTGTGATGAACATAGATGTTTGCTCTGTGTCTGGGTGTTAATTATGTATCTAAGTATTTATTTAAAATTATACAGGGTGTCACACTGTTGGTATACTAAGCTCAAAGGAGGTTATAGTTTTGCATACGCTGAGTACGTAAAAAATACTTATAAAATTCCAGACGCATTTTTTTTTCAAATAGATGAATTCTTAAAACTCTATGTGTACACCCATAACAAGCAACCCGCCCAACTTTGCTACCAGCACGTGAGCTATCGATTAAGATTATGTTTTCATAGACAAAATGCTCACATTAGAGAAGCGGTATATGCCGGTTGCGCGAAGCTAGAGAAGAAAACATGAATTTTCAGGAAGAAATTAGCAAAAAATTTTTGACATAATTTTGTTGTTTAAGTATTTTTTACATGATCAGTGTATGCAAAACTACAAGTCCCTTCGTGCTTAGTATACCAATAGTGGGACACCCTGTATATGTATGTTTATAAGCCATCTGGTTTCCATAACACAAGCGAAAGCTTAGCATGGGATCAGATGTGTGTGAAAATTGCCCTAAAAATTTGGCCCTGAAATATATATATATTTGAAAAATAACGCTAATATTTAAAAAAATAACAATAAAATAAATTTCGTTACAGTAGAACGGATATACCTGTGCATGAAAATGCAGATTTTTGTAAATATGATTTAGTGTTTCAGAGCATATTCCGTTTCCTGAGATGTTTTTACATTAATTAACACAAGTGAAAATAAAACATTACTAATTAAACAACTTACTTCCTCCTCGCAAAAAATTTCACGATTCACGGATGGACGAATATAAACGTTAGAGTAGGTTTAATACTAGAATATGCTAGATATGCTAAAGAAAACAATTAGATATTTAAGAAAGGAACAAAACCTTCGTATAAACATAGTTCACATAAGTTTGTTCATTTAACATGTTTATTATAGTACCTATGTGCCGAATGGAGCGAAAGAAAAGACGGTAAAATTTAATAATACATCACTACATAGTATAAAACAAAGTCGCTTTCTCTGTCCCTATGTCCCTTTGTATGCTTAAATCTTTAAAACTATACGCAACGGATTTTGATGCGGTTTTTTTGACGTGACAACGTCTTATAATTCGATAGCGCCGGCTGCACGCACAAAAAAACATGACTCATGCGGCGTTACCTCGCTCTGAGGCGTTCCATGTTAAGGTGGGTTCCCACGGCCTGATTACTTCACAGACCTCGGCAGGCGACAAGCGCCTGTCGCCATCCGTCGCGATTTGAACTGAGCGTTCCCACGGCATGTGTGCGTATGGCGAGGCCTGTGGACGGTTATTATTATTATTCCTACTAATACCTAATCTGTGGTGGTGGTGGTGAAATAATATAAATTCTCGAATTTTGCATGATAGAAATTATCGTACAATCAGCGTACGATAATACTATGCTATCGTACATCGTACGTAGGCACAAAATTATCGTGTTTGTACGATAATTATCGTACGGTTCCGAACAATGACGCGCGACAGACGGCAGGCCCCGACGGACGTCGACGGACGCCGTCGCACCGCGCCACGCTGCAACTTTGATCTTACCGACTTCCGATGGATAGCACGGGCCTCGGCAGACGACCACAAGCGCGCCGATTCCCACGGCATGTGGTGTGGTGTGGCGCGGTCGGATCTGTGAAGGAATCAGGCCGTGGGAACCCACCTTGAACTGAGCGTTCCCACGGCATGTGTGCGTCCGGCGAGGCGTGTGGACGGTCATTCCTACTAATTAATAATTTAATTCAACGATAGGTATATTTCCATGTGTTAAGTTGGTTTTTATTCGTAACCACGCATCATTAACATAATTTCTATTTTTATGTTGAGGTTTTGAACAATTCCATAGCGCTGGTTCATTTTGGTATAGAGTTAAAAACTCGAAAATAAGTTCGTTCGTCCACTCCATCAGCACGTGTACTCGCATACGCGGCCGCAGGTGAAATGAACGATTACAACCGACGCCTACGCGCTACAGACGGCAGGCCCCGACGGACCACGACGGACGTCGACGGACGCCGTCGCACCGCGCCACGCCGCACCTTTGATCTTACCGACTTCCGATGGATAGCACGGGCCTCGGCAGACGACCACAGACGCGCCGATTCCCACGGCATGTGGTGTGGTGTGGCGCGGTCGGATCTGTGAAGGAATCAGGCCGTGGGAACCCACCTTAAGGCTTGAAGTGCTAGCGAGAGCGCGGAACGAGTGACAAAGAAGCACAATCGGACGTTGTCACGTTCAACTATCGTCAGTAAACCGACTTTACAGACAACCAATTTTTTTAATAGATAGAGTGATTCAAGAGGAAGGTTTTAGTATATAATTTATTAGATTTTAAACAAAGCGGGCGAAGCCGCGGGCGGTATGCTAGTAACATTATATGTGATAAATATAGGCATGATATTTGTGTATCATTATTGTTATATTAAAGAAAAGAAATAGAGCATCCTATAAGATTGCTCTATTTCTATAAACACATCTATTTTTTATTAATTTATGATCGTTTATCTGACACTTACTGGTTTAATAAAGTGATTGTCTTTTATCCATAAAATTATATTAATTATTCCGTAAAAAATCATGCCTTAAGTTATTGACTCTTTTCCGAGATTTTCTTATATTAATAATGACGAGCTGTCATAAATTGGACAAGAATTGGACTATTTGGACACATCATAAATCCCGGAAAATTTTACATAATGTAATGTAAATTTTTTGCATTACTGTTAATTAAAATTCGAGGTCGTTGACCCCACTGCAAAGTGTCAAAAATCAAATTTAAAACGTTTGGTAAGAGTGTAGAGTGATTACTCGGTATCCAGGAATCGAATCGAGTACGTCGTTAATCATTATCCAGAGGCGAGGCTCGACTTTGAACTTGGACTGTTGCGTGCAGAAGTTAATAATATAAATTTAGTTATTTTTTTAAGGATATTTAAGCATTTTAGGCGAATATTTACAAGCTGATGTACACATATTGAGAGTAGGAATATTCAATAGTGCGGTGCAACGGGCCGATACCTAATTTTATTTCTCTTATTTGCGATAAAATACCATGTACTCATTAAAATAAACAAAGGATGTATACAATTAAATTCACTAATATCCTGGATGTGGGATTTTCAAGTGCCAAACGTTTTTGAAGAATTACATCATATCATTTCATTTTTCAAAGTGTGTAATTTTTCCGAATAGTTTGTGCATTGAATAAATTATAGGCTGGCCTACCTCTACATTTCTAACTGAAATTGAAACTTTTTACAACTACAACTAAACTATATATACTATTTTTATGTGAGTATGTTTATCATAAATGTATATTTTATATTTTGATCACATAAAATCACAGTTGGATGAATGGAAGGGCGATATTTGTACCCACCCGTGCGTTTCTACCAATAATAAAATGCCCTAGAATTTTCCATTGTAAATCTGCACACGACTGTACCCACAAGTTTGGAATATTTCGTAGAAACAAAAGTAAATACGATTCGCATGTTTGCGTCGCGCCCGGACCGTACGCGTTACGTACGGCTATGTGCCGGGGACGACTTGCTTGTTTTGCTATGCCTCTTCATACGATATGGTTTTTATTTAAGGAATATTATAAGGTATATTTACTTGGAGGGAATTTAAAAGAAATTATTTTGTTAAGGAAATTATCCAGCCAGGCATTTGAAAAAGCATAAATTATTGTGTTTACATTATATTCTTACTTACTTACTATAAGTAGGGATAATAAATTGAAAACAATCGTTATTTAGCCTGCTCTTTACATAAAACAGAATTCTCGAAAACAGCTCTCTGCAATGAGCGTAAAATATTCTATCCTTCGCGAGAGTCATCAATGATCAATGTCAATATCGGTGACTAAATACGAAACAGAACATTACAGCAAATCCTATATGTCTAAAATTATATCGAAAACTTCCTTTCAACGAAACTTATTTCCAGACTCCTTAATTTAATAAAACCTGGCGCTTAACCGTGTGAACTCGCTCTAACACACGCCCAAATTTGACGAAGACTTTTTATTTATGATGGGAACAACGTCAAGGACACGGCTTCGCGAAAAGATTTAATATCATTGTGGCATGTGGAGATGTAACTTGTTAAAGGATATATGATACAAGCTATTAATGTGCTTTCTCCTTTTTTAAATGACTTGTGACATTGCATTCACCTTTTTGTTTCAAGTGAAGTTATTTCAGGTAAATGACATCAAATATCTTTGATCTTCACAGGAAAGATAATGCTCCTATACCTACACCCATTGCGAGCATATATACCTCAAACTCAAATATTTATTCATTCAAATAGACTTTTGAATTGTCATAACTAAGTTTTACCAATTACCACCGATTCCCAAATCAGTCTCTACGGAGAAGAACCGACAAGAAACTAAATTTTAAAAGAGCAACTACGGGCTCTTAGTTATAAAATCATATAAATTTTACATAATAATTATGATAGTGATGCATATATCATATCTATTATACTATTGACCTATTTCTAATCCTTATCTTGTGTATTTTCTTGTATTGTGTACTTGTTTTCTGTCACTTTTTATTTATTTTTTTTCCCCGCACAACTTAGCTAGGCTTCATATGAAACCCAATAAATTAAGTCATCGAGACCAGACAAAACTGCTCATAAAATAAAAACTACTGGGCCTATCCCAATAAAATTTTTATGGGACCAATTCGACACCATTCCGCATCAAACAAAAAAAACCCGGCCGAATTGATAACCTCCTCCTTTTTTTTGAAGTCGGTTAAAAAAATCACTCATATTTTAATCGCGTTAAACCTGTAATATCAAATTGTTATTTATTATGGTAAACGACTAACCCACTTATATCGATTTTGAATAAAGGATCAAAATGTACCGTTGCGTCCATTTGCAAGTCATGTGCAGATTTATGTGATTAACCTTTATTATGAAAAATAATATAACAACTGACCTACTAAATATTGGGACAATGTAATCATTTGAAAATGCCGTATGTAGAGTTTATAATATGCATAATATGTTTTTGTGTATAATTAGGGTAAAACCCTAAAACCTAACAAAGAATATGATAATAAAAGGAAAGAAAAAATATGTCCGATACAAAATAATATTCATGGCGAAAGGACTAAAATGCAGAGCATGATTTTGCTTGAAGTTGATGGAAACTAATAGGAGAACTTAACTATTTTATTTACTATATTTGCTAAATTGAATGTCGCTGGAAACTAGATAAAAATTGTAATATTGTGTTGCTGTAATTATTAAAAGATCTATGTTATACATTTTTTCATTAGTTTATTCTTTTTAACTAATTGGTTAAAAAGATACGTTACTAAATTGCAATAACATATCTGCGTACTATAGCAATAATTTGTTAATCTTGTCGCCAACGTCCATACTACGTTGAATACACCGGTTCTCGTCCGATCACCGAAGTTAAGCAACGTCGGGCGCGGTCAGTACTTGGATGGGTGACCGCCTGGGAACACCGCGTGATGTTGGCTTTTTGCTCACAATAATTAAACTTACATCCATATTTCATAGCTCGTATGGGAATGATAGATAACTCTTTGAAAATAATAATATCTTTCTTTTTTAGGGTTCCGTAGCCAAAATGGCAAAAACGGAACCCTTATAGTTTCGTCATGTCCGTCTGTCCGTCTGTCCGTCTGTCCGTCTGTCACAGCCGATTTACTCGGAAACTATAAGTACTACAGTGATGAAATTTGATGGGAATATGTGTTGTATGAACCGCTACAAAAATATGACACTAAATAGTAAAAAAAAGAATTGGGGGTGGGGCCCCCCATACATGTAACTGAGGGATGAAATTTTTTTTTTCGATGTACATACCCGTGTGGGGTATCAATGGAAAGGTCTTTTAAAATGATATAAAGTTTTCTAAAAAACATTTTTCTTAAAGTGAACGGTTTTTGAGATATCAGCTCTCAAAGTCGTAAAAAGTATGTCCCCCCCCCTCTATTTTTATAACTATGGGGTATAAAATTCTAAAAAAAATAGAGGTGATGCATGCTAATTAACTCTTTCAACGATTTTTGGTTTGATCAAAGTATCTCTTATAGTTTTTGAGATAGGTTGATTTAACTGTAATTTATTATATTTGCTGCTACGGAACCCTTTGTGCGCGAGCCCGACTCGCACTTGGCCGGTTTTTTTTTTTAAATAGCTTGCCCGAGTCACTTGCTCCTCCCAGATAAATGCAGTAAAAAACACCCTATATCACTAAAATCTAGGTACTGCTGGTGCTAATAATAACTTTAGTATTTTTTGGAGATAATACAAACAACAATTTTTTTTATTTCTGTCATGTGTGATGAAAATAAAATGGTAATATAAATAAATTTGATATTCTAGAAAACCTAACATAAAATAAAGTATGATATTTTAAATTTTTAGAATGATAGATTTTTTTTTAACTCCATACTTACTACAATTATTAAGCTTCTAGCAATCTCATAACAATTCACAAAGCTTATTTCAACACAGCCCAACTAGATCCTAGCATTCCTAGACAGCTATTCCTCCACAATAGATCATCTATATTTATCCGAGGTGAATGATCCAGCCGCGTGTTATACTGACACAATGTTTGCCCATTAGAAAATGGAGACTAATTGACTGGAAACTTTTCGATTTTATATTTACTGTGGAGATCAAAAACTACAATATGCTTTGTATTGTTATCACTTGATGGAACTGCAAATTTTAAACGAAGCACAGAATAATTTATCTTTCCGTCAGATTCAGATTTCAAAACTGATGTATATAAATTTACCTTTTTTACGACATTCAATCACTTGTGAGTTGTGGGTAGGTACCCAAATCTATACTAATATTATAAAGCTGAAGAGTTTGTTTGTTTGTTTGAACGCGCTAATCTCAGAAACTACTGCTCCGATTTGAAAAATTATTTCGGTGTTAGATAGCCCATTTATCGAGGAAGGCTATAAGCTATATATCATCACGCTAAGACCAACAGGAGCGGAGAAATGCGGGTGAAACCGCGCGGCACAGCTAGTAAATTATAAGAAAGCAGGGTGTAAAAAGTTCTAATTCTAGGAGTTTGTAATGTGTTGGATAAGACCATCAGTTTTATTTACATGTAGTTTTTCACCTGAAGAAGTTAGAAGAATCGTCATATTATATTGCAGTCATTTAAAAGAACTAAATAGACAACTCATGTATAGGATAATCAAGGGATTATCGATGAAAATAAAAAACAAAAACGTTTTTTCCGTATACTTTATTGAAATTCATTTTGCCATAAAATTTATTTTAACATTTTATTCATTACAAATGCTTAAAATTTATAAACTTACATTATGTACAACTACCAATCACCAATTTATAAAAATACATTTCAAAATCATACGAAACTATCCTAAAATAATTATTACAGGAGCTCCTTTAAAAATTACATACAAAATCAAACACAATACCACCAATTTTATACAAAACTAAGCTAAAACCATTAATACATTTTATGAAAACGTTCACAGATAAAAAAATACAATCACTTGATCACCAATTATTTGACAGTTCATTAAAATAACCACAAAATAACCAACACCGCTCTCTTCATCCCTTTTGAAAAAAAGAGCTCAGGTTTATGGTAAGAAAAAAATGAGAGGCATAGACACTAGAATTTGTTTTTTATTTCTTTCGATGAAATAAGATAGATTAAAGAGGGAAAGAGACGCAATGATGAAACTTATACTAAGGACTAGCTGTTTTTAAATGGATTTTAATCTTATCACAGCAATGTACTAAGCTCCCGATTTCTAGATTTTTTATAGAAAAAATCATTTAACCAGGTACTTTTCATAACCGTTCTAACACTAAATTCAACATCAGTTCTAATTAAAGATTGGAAGTGAATCAAAACTAAGATATTGACAAAGTACTGCAATTTCACAGGTATTATTTCATTGTAAGTTAAAATCACATTATAAATATTCCTTTTTAAATGCAATCCAAATTAAATTTAAAAAGGGCTATCTTGTAGAGGTACAATTCACAAATACTAATAAGGTCAGCTCATAAAATATCATTACAAAAAATGAATTTATTGCAAGAGGCACATGCAAAATCAGGAAACTATACGATCGCTTTTGCAATAAAATCAAATTATTGTAAAATGTGTGAAAATGCAGTGGAAAATAAATCAAAAGAAACAGGAAAGACTGATGTTGAATTCAGACTTAAAACTCACAACAAATACATTTGCTAACTTTAAACAAAACTTGTGATAAATTTAACTTATAAAGTAAAAACTAGGGTTTAAACGAAAACGGTGAAAATTAAATTTCTTTCATTATTTGTAAGTCTAATGCTGGGATGAGTGGACTATCACATGGTACTGGTTCATTCCTGAAATACAATTTTCATGTCAATAAAACCATTTAAAATATTTAAAATTATTTGTTTTCAAGACAAGCTATTGATAAGTATCCTAGTTATCCTGTTTCCAGAAACCTTTTCCAGAACTAATTAATTCGCTTCTTAAAATACATTGATGAAATTCGATTCAGAAATAAAAGTATAGATCTACTAGGGGCTACTGGAGGTTTTTTCTAATAGAAAAAAAAAATGATCACGAGGCGGGATTCGAACCAGTGCTTTTTATGCCGTGCCATGGCAAACTAGTCTTCTATTCTGCTATAGCAATAAAAATGTATTTACGAACTACTTACCCAGGCATATCCGATCTTAAGAAGGCATTAGGAGACTGATAGTTGAGCTCAATGTGATCGCTGTTGTCGCAAATAATCCGGGACATTGTCACCTTCTTGATTTCAGCTAGCTGACCTGAAAATTTAACAATAGTAATTTTTAAGAGTACCTAAGTATTAATATTTTGTATCAATAGTAAAATTTGAGTTGTCAGTCATGTCTGTGTGTGTCTGTGATGTGTGATACTTTCTTATCACAAATTATATGAAGAGTAATAGCTGTAGCTACGTTTATGAATAATCGTTATAATTAACGAAATATTATTGAAGTCATGCATGTAACAAATTTGAAACTTTTTAATTACAAAGACCACTACACAAAATGAGGTAGGTAAATATTTAAACTGTTATGACGATTCAAAGTTAAGTGCTTGAAATGTTAAGTGCTTCTAGAAGAAGTCTAATTGAATTAATAAAAGTTTGAGTTTGAAATATAACTTACTGATAGTAAAAGCTCCAGGATTAACATCCGGACCATAATCATAAAAGTATCGATCTCCATTCTTAATTCGTGCGAACTGATCGGCCAATATTTGCGCAAACGTTGGGCCAACGATGGCGCCCTCTAGGGGTTTTTCTAGAAGTCCTCCCACCCAGAGGTCTATGTCTTGTGGGGATTTGTATACTGATGTTAGACGTTTTGCCGTCTGTGAAAATTGTAATTTGCAATATACTTACATGACTGTAACATGAAATTGAACATATTGGAGACAAAATAATGTCGGATTGATGAAACTGCCATTATATTATGCGAACTTACATACATGTATTACAATGGACTAATTTAATTAAATTATTAAATTAACCGTTGTGCTAAAAGATCGTTAAGAGATGGAGAAGAAAGAGTAAAAGATCGCTTAGTCATTTTTTACCGTCGTGAAAATGGTATCGTATTTAATATTTATTTTATTTAATATTTCCTTTCGTATCATCTGCATGTAATTTTGTTAACTGAGCGTATTTGTAAAGACTACTTCAAATATTTAACACTTACATTAGGTGAAAAATCAGTGAAATCCAAAGGCATCAAACCGACCAGTTTCCTATAGTCATTATAATTTCGTAGGCCATAGTCCCTCCCTCGTTGTATATTAAGAGCGGCTAGATCAAGCCCGGATGGGTTCCCAGCATGGAACATGTATTGTGTTAGCTGGAGTTCGGGAAGAAAATAAATATATATGAAGAAAATTCTTTGAAATGACCCATTTGTTAGAGAATATTAAGTAAAAAAAACGTTTGATTCATTGGTCTATTTGGTGGCATGTTGGACAAAAGAGTTGGAGAAGAATTGTTTCGGAAAAAGGTATATGAAGCAATAAATAAATACATTATATTCTGAAAATACTAATTATGTTATTTATTTGTTTTATTACTTTAGCACATTCTGAACGATGTTCTTTGATTGTAGTGTGATTAACATATTTTGTTTTATTTTCAGGAATGACTTTACTCACTGATTCAGTCATAAACGGATCAACATTTTGCATAGGTTGCCAGGACATTCCCATCAGCATTCTATCGAGAAATGGCTTAAGTCTCATTCTAGATGGCTGGAACATTACTTCTGGAATTGATAGCACCTCAGACGTTTCTCCAGATTTCGGGCTAAGAACCCTGAAATTATGTTTGCTTAATTTTTCATAAATGTTAAAAAATAATCAACATACACCTTCTGTAATTCTGTTATTCTCTTTTTGTTACATTTTCACATCTGAATCGCTGATTGACTCAATTTTGATTTATAAATAGAGGAATAAAAAGACTCTTTTTCCCGCGAGACATATTGGTTGAAGAAAAATAAATAAAACATATTTTATCAACTTTTTAAATTACTAAATAATAATCATACCATTTTCTACCAATTTCTATTATTCTGACTTATATTCTGTTCAACAGAAAACGGATAATATACATACTCAATGTTTCTTTACGTTCATCATTATTCACACCAAATTCCACAACCTTTACAATATTTTTCTTTGTCTAAAAAATACTCACATCATTTTGCCATCAACAGTGGAATGTCCAAACCTCATGGCTGCAGCAGCAAACTCGACTGTCAAGGAAGGATTCACGAGGGAATCGTAGCCAGTAGAATAACCCTTGGGAGATGTTATCTTGAACAACTTCATTACTTTTGGACCTGAAATATACATTAAGTTTAACAAACTGTAAGAAAGATTGAGGATTTTATTGTATAAATGTTTGTTAATTTAATAAACTGGGGTGAATTCGTATAAAAGTAATTATTATACATTTATTATTTTCAACTGCTTTTCTTGTTTATTTTCTAACTTAATAAGCTATAGAAGGAAGAAGAAAAGGATAAGGTTGTTTCTAACTTTGTAAAATTCTTCTGAACTTGAAAATTCTTTCATTATGAGTTGCCTTATTCCTAACATTTTTAAGTTTCAGACCACGATAAGCTGAAGCTAGGCTTGTATAATATAATGGAGGATGGTGTTTCTTGCCGGTTCTTTCCATAGATACTGCTTTCCGAATAGGTGGTAAATGTTAAAAATATGTAATGACGATTCGAATGTGCTTCTAGATGAAGTCTAATCTATACTTATATTATAAAGCTGAACTACTGCTGATTATAAAACTGAATTGTTTGAACGCGCTAATCTTGGGAACTGCTGGTCCGATTTGAAAAATTCTTTCGGTGTTAGAAAGCCCATTTATCGAGGAGGCTATATATCATCACGCTAAGACCAACAGAAACGGAGCCAAGCGGGTAAAACCGCGGAGCACAGCTAGTTGAGTAAATAAGAGTTTAATCTTCTTACTTAAGTCAATTCTCTGACTCAAACTTACCTAAAAGCAGTGGCATCCATTCCTTATAAATGATATTTTGGAACTCTGCTTGTACGATTCTTCTGGCTTCAAAGAAAACTTTATCATCATCCCACTTCGGGTTTATCAGGGAAAGTTCTCGAGCCACTCTATTGTGCTCTCTGGTGAAAAGAGTGTTCAGAACTGTGAGGGATATTATCTGGTTTCCGTGATTATCACCTAAAAAGAGTGAATTAAAAGTCAAAATATAAGTGGCAAATGAAAATTAAGGATTCAAATAATTATCTGTTCTTATTGAAAACATTGGTAACTTAATATATTGTAACAAAGCTTAACTGTTTAATCACACAGTGATAATTTCTATGTAGATTACTGTTCAACTAACTTTTGATAAATGTACAAGACATGTAATATTTTTGCTAGTTTCAGTTACTTGTTTGTCACAAAAGTAATTCTATAAAATATAATGCTTCACCTAAACCAATATACATAAAGAAAATATAATTACCCGAATCAAAACAAACAGCACCCTGACTCTTGACCAAACACTCCGGTTTCTGCGTAAGCGGGGGCAGTTCCCTACCAAAGTCATGGAAGGTCTTCAGCAAGCCGCCAGGAGCTCGTAGTGAGTTTAACTTCTCTAGAGAACTACCATAAATGGGGGATAGGTCTGGGTAGTGGGTTACACCATTCATCTAAAATGTAGATAAGGAATGATATAATAAATAAATATTCGAGTCACAATCAAGTTAAATAAATCTTAATAAACATGGCCAATTACAGAAATCTGACAATTTTACCAACACATACAGCGCAATATGCCAATAATAAAATTGAAAATAGGAGATTGTAATGTCTCAAACAATTTCGAAAATTGTAAATATGTAGTTACCTAAGCATATTATGAATTCACAGAACGATTCTTATCAAACAAAGAGTAATAGTAGTAGTAAGTAGTCGATACTATTTACCTGCTTAGCATATCCGACAGAGCAATCACTCCACGGCGCAAGCTGTGTCCTCACAAAGTTAAGGCATTTAGTATGGAACTGCTTGTAAAAGGGGTCAGTATCAGCCACCGGGATGGCGGCGCAGGCCCAGTGCTGTAGCTCTATGGGGAGGGCAGTTCCATCTTGAGAACAGCAGGATATTCCGCTGCCTTTCGCTGTAGGTTTTAAGTATTTAATTTGATAAATTTAGATACATTATTTTATAGAAAACAATGATAAGACGGTGGTGACAATATTGTTGTGAATATTGAGGCAGTTTCAGTTGATAAAATTGGTAACGATAAAATTCTAAATAAAGGTCCTTGAAGTAAACTGGTTGAAACTTTCGCATTACTATCGAATTACAATAATTAAAAAAATTTCTAAACAATACATTTAAATTACAATCGAATCAAAGAACATCTATTTTGTCACTTCATCATCACTACATAGTATAAAACAAAGTCGCTTTCTCTGTCCCTATGTCCCTTTGTATGCTGAAATCTTTAAAACTACGCAACGGATTTTGATGCGGTTTTTTTTAATAGACAGGGAGATTCAAGAGGAAAGTTTTAGTATATAATTTATTAGGTTTTAGACAAAGTGGCTAAGCCGCGGGCGGTAAGCTAGTAACAATATAATTTCTTCATGTCCAGAATCTAGCTAATTTTAATAACAAATCTTAACCTTAACTTTTAAAATGTAACTACCTATCTATATAATAACAAAAGAAAAAGCACTTACCAGTACTAAAAACAACTCCAGAGGTAACATCATAAGCCAGCAGATGCCCAAACTGCATGAACATAAGATTATGTGACCTGCTCGGTTGATGAGCGTCCGGGATTAGAACACTGCTCACTTCTCGAGCACTGGGAAGGTGGTTACCTGTTACTGACAGACGGAAGGACCATGTGCCTGGAAATGGTATAGATGTTTTAACTTACATGTAAAATAGTGTAAGTTGGTAGGATGATGATGGTGTCGTCCCTGTAGTGTAGACGATGATGATCAAATGCTATTTCCTGACATCTAGTTTGTAAAGAAGATTCCAAAGATTGTTATTTAAGGAGAACTTCATAGTATGGCAGATTTTGAAAATGTTTTCGGTTTAGCATGCAGTAAAAATAATTTAAGTAGTTAATTTCGTCATCATTATAATATAAATTGTAAACAATGGAATCAAAAAGACTGTTTAAAAATGAACAGTAATGTATTGAAATAATACTAAAAAGCTTTCCATCGCTGTGAGTCAACTACATACTGAAATTATAGAAATATTTGATAAATTTTCACTTACTAATAAAGAAATAGTCCAAAGGATTATCTTATTTCAATGAAATTATACTTTTTAAAGAAGGTTCAGCTATTTTGCTGTAATATTCATAAAGCTACAAAAACGTTACCATCTCGATAATCCGGCGGCAGTAGCCTCTCATATCCAGTGTGGCTTGCTCCCCAGCTCGCCTGCTGCGGGTTGTTGCAGCTGCCATCTATGCTTCTGTACTTGGAGGGTATTGTGGGGCAACTGGGTTGAATTGGGCATAATGTACCTGAAAAAAAGAGCGTGTGTGCCGAGCACACGTGTCAGAAGTGAAACTTCTTTGGCAAGATTCAAAGATACCAAAATCTTTGCCTTACTCCATGACGTGACGGTATTGCCATGACGCGACCTTGAAATTTTACTCTCAATGCGCCTAAAGAAGTTTCACTTCTGAAAAACCTACTTCCAAAAACAAGTAATTGTAGTTACTTTTAGCAATGCAGTTGCTTCAAAATCTATTCAGACGTTTATAAATTAATATGAACAAACAGACAACAATGAATATTCAAAATTGCTTATATTTTGCAATGCCATAATATATCTATATTTTTTGTGAGCATATTATAATACGTCTTTTTTCGGTATCTAAATATTTGAAGCGGACTTCAATTTATTAAAAAAAATAGTATTATATTATAGTTCATAAAGTCTCACCATCCAAATGATCAGTAAGACCCAGAGCAAGCTCGTGATCGGAAAGCGCCTGCCGATCTCTCAACTCCTGCGCAGCGAATAGATTCACCAGTCCACTTTGTCCCAGGATATTAGCTTTTTTGTTGAAAGTCATAGACTGTAAGTAAATATGCATAGTTTAATATCATTTTAAGAGATGCTAAAATAATTACAGGATCGAATTATTTATATCTATATTTTTAATTGTTGACAAATTAGATAAGCAGATAAAATTTCGAATATAGCATAATTTCTGTTATAATGTTTATTAAAATCCAAAATTATGTAAGATTTCAAAAACTATTGAAATCATTCTAATATTATAAATGCGAAAGTTTGTGAGTATGTATGGATGGTTGTTACTCTTTCACGCAAAAACTGCTGAACCGATTTAAGTATGTGGGTTTTTCTTTGAATAAGCGGGTGAAGCCGCAGGCGTGATCTAGTATGATAATATTATAATACTTACTAGATGATGACCATAGCTCGGTTCGTGATCCTGGACTATCGTGCCGTCCTTGTCTGACAAGATGGCGGCTCTTTCCATCCAATCTAGCAGTCGTTGTCTAGATATATTGTGGACTTCTTTCAATTCTGGTATGTTGACAGCTGCGCGGAATTTGCGGTCGGCTTCCGCTGAAAACATTACAGTGATTTATTGTAGAGCCATTTTAATAGGCAACATTTGACAGTTCAACAAAATTCATTAACGTAACCTAGTAACGACGACCTAGAATAATATTATGTTATTTCGTTTTGTTAGAACTGCACATTTGCATAAATTAATAAATGTGTTGTGTTTTTTTAATTATGTCGATACTTGTCTCATTTTGCTCCTTAAATTTACGAAAGAAAGTATATTACTGGGACAGGGATTCGCCTGATGAATTTTAAAATTGACATGTGTTTCAAGTTCGATTGGCAAATGTTTCAAGCCCATATCGATTAATTCACTTTAATCGATGTTTTTAAGCAGGTTACCTCTCTTCGAAGATAAAATTGATAGACGTCAAATGTTGCCTATTAAATTGGCTCGACTATAATTAAAAATAATTTAATTTCCTTATAAGTTTTTTTTAACTACCTATTTACCTACTCTGTATTCTGTCGTGTATATTTGGAAGGAACACAATGATGATTGAACTTATTATGTAGATAATAATCGATTAAGGATAACTATTAACTACTATAGCTAATTTTTGAGTAAAACTAAGCAAATTAATATGAAATTAAAAAGAAAATTGTCATGAAAGTGAATGGTTACGTTCTTAGTAAAGCATTGGCATGCTATTATGCATTTAACTTGTTTTATTTAATTATAATTTTTCATACCTGCAAGTCTATTCCCTGTGAAACAACAAACACCTATATGTTCTTTATTAATATGACATCTTGGGTTATAAGAGTGTGGTCTGGTGTGCGCGGGACACTGCACTTTTGGGACGCACACACCGCCCCGGGGACAGATGGAGCAAGGCGGTGTTGTTTCATGGATATGTTCTGGAATTATACGTTTTTAATAAAATGTGCATAATATGGTTATAACTTAATATTTCATGATAGTTTGGTAATAGGCAATATGCAGATACTATTAATTGCTAATAAAAACGATCAGGGACACGTAAGTTGAATAGGTATTACACAAAATAGTTTTATAATACCTTTTTTTGTGAATATTGTTAAAACAATGTTTCACGTTATCACGTATCTGACAAGGCGAAAAATAAGGTTATAATTGTAAGCATTTTTTTTTCTGAGCGAACATTTTATGATAACCTTTATGAAATTGATTATGCAGCATTTGCATATATTTATTAAAGAAAACTGCATTAGCTGATCTAAATTTAAGTAGTACTAAAATAAATAATTACGATTTTTATGGACAATTCAATTTTATTATTAATCGAATGTGACCAAGACAAAAAAATAATTTTCTAAACATAAAGAACGATGGATCATGGAAACCACATTGTCAAAATTCACAACTGGTACAAAAATTGTTTATTAAAATAAATTAAACTTACCTAAATCGTTAATACTATAATGCCCTCCCAAAGCTTCACCATTGCACAAAACACTGAGTGGACGATATATCACTACATACACTAATATATAATAAACCAACCTCGTAAATTTCATTGTAAAAATTTGTTAAAATTATAATTTAAAATAAAACGCGTGGGAGTCATGCTCGATCGGTGGCTGAAATGACAGATAGAATGGCTTGTATGATTTATTTGACGTTTTGAGGGTAGTTGTAAAAAGGAAACTAATAAACTAAGTAATAAATCATAAATTCAAGGGTAGGTAAGTATTTTTAAAAGGCTTATTAGAC
>CAJQZM010034897.1:0-14428 GCA_907164665.1 Colias nastes
GTGTTAAGTGTTTAGAGGTAATCAAAAATGTATGGAGGGACGGTCGGTACATCCACCTTAACGTTGTGTAATTTAGGTACTTGAATTACTTGCTATGGAAATTAATAATTTATATGTAATAATATTATATTAATTTATATCAAATTTTATTTTCATAATATCTTATTGGAATACTTATAATAACATCATTAATAACTTTTCGGTAGGTATTCTTATATTATCTACGCAAAATTTTGCAAACTGAAGAAATTAGATTAATATGTTAAACACAATTTCTAGTACAGTAAACAATTATATTTATATGGCAACAAAATCATCAGTAACGGTATGTTTGAGCCATACAAAATATCGACGGTACTTACAAGTAATTAGACGCTTAACATAGGTACAACCGACGCAGTAAACACACCGGTATTTTAGGAAAGCTATAAATCGGGCAGTCAACTGAAAAGTATTGCCTATTCACTTTGTGATATACCGGCTAAGCAACTTGTTTTACTACTCATACCGTATCATTGACTCTGAATCGGTGATCATAACTTTACATTTTACTACGAAATGATGTTTCTAGCGACATCTGTTGGTGAATAGACGAACTAATATAAATGTATTAGTTACTAAACTTCGCCACTAGATGACAGACAAAGATAATTTCTTAACTTTGCATGCATTTAAATTAATTGTTACGACACTATTTGATACAAGTGAACACATGCATTAGATTATTTAAAATAAAGCAAACAATATAACAATGCAAATCTTATTTATTTTTTAGAAAAATGTGATAACTGGTAACAATATCGTTTTAAGTCAAATGTCCAGCCATATTTGTTCTTTTATTGACGTGCTGTCAAAACAACAATACAGCACGTGTAAAAATGCGTATTGAAACATGTTATTTCTGCTCGTCCAGGATATATCCTGGACACGGCATACAATTTGTGAGAAATGACTGCAAGGTAAATATATTTTTAATACATTTTCCATTATTTACCGATTGCAACCTTGTACAAACTTTTTGGTTAGATTTTCAGATTTTGTCGATCAAAATGCCATGCAGCATTCAAAAAGAAGAAGAACCCGCGTAAAACCAAATGGACCAAAGCGTATCGTAAGACAGCTGGCAAGGAATTGGCTATTGACCCATCGTTTGAGTTTGAAAAGCGTCGTCATGTACCACTCAAGTACAACAGAGAATTATGGACCAAGACCATAGAAGCAATGAAGAAGGTAGAGGAGATACGCCAGCGTCGCTCTAACAATTACATAATGCAGAGATTAAGGAAAGGAAGGGAAGTGGAGTGGCAGAGGGACGTCCGGGAAGTACAGAGGGATATATCTCTTATCAGGTATTTTGAAAAGTTACATTCTAATTAGCGAAATACATATTATTTTTCAATCAATTTTGAACTCTATGTATACCATTGAAATTTGAAGGTTTTCTATTATATCACTACATTATTTGTCACAATCACAAGTATAGAATTTTTAATTGGTTTATGTGCAATGCACACAAAAATCTACATTAACAGTTTTTAAATGTTTGTTGTCCATAAAAGCCATTAATCATAACATATTATACCAAGCTCACAAAAATTTTAGTACTCCAACTTCACTAAACAAGATATTATGTTATAGGTAATTGGAAATTTTTTAATATAAAATTGTCTTCCAGATCACCCGCAGCTGGTCTTAAACAGAGATTGATGCAAGAGGAGACAGAAATGGAAGTTGAGCCAGAAACCATTGAGGTGGTGGACGCTAAAGGTCGGAAGCAGGTCATCGAGGCACCCGTCATGGTGCCCGCTACTGGAGAAATGATTGAAGAAGGCGGAGAAGTAGAGTTATAAGAGAAAAAGGTCCAAAACATCTTTGAATATATTGCACAACACGATTTTTGATATAATGTGATGCAAGAGAGAGTTTTTGAATGGAGTTAATGCATTTGAATTTTATGTACACAATAAATTCGAAAATAAACATATTAATTCATTTTTCATATTGAACATTTACGTATTAGTTTCCAATACCTAGTGTTCGCTAAACATTTGTATTCCAATTCTAATTTAGAAAATATACTGTTTCTTTATATACTTAGTTTCATATTATAATAAATATTGAAATAGCAGTTAACATAACAAATCATTGAAAATTGTATGCCAAGATTATACCATGTTTGTACAGAAAATGTTGTTTTATTTTATTGATATCCTAGTTTTACTATCTTAGTTTTAGCATTGACCCAGATTTATAAATCGTTTTATGTATCTACCTACTGCAAGTATAAGCTACTGTAGTGTCTTCACATTTTCACCTTGTATATTGTGACAACGAACAAAAAATTTAACAAGAGATATTGGGGAAATGGGTTATGGAATAAAAGCAACAAATTGTTTTAAAATATTTTAATGAAATTTATAGTACATATAGTTTTGTAGATTAATATCTGCAAGCTGTTTGAAGTTACATAAAATGTTAGAACTGTTTAAATTTAAAACTTCCTGAAAATCAAAATGTCGCCAAAAACAGACTATTATTCTAACCAGGTATCTATTAGGTACCTTACAGAGTTCAGTTTCTATTTAATACGACACCTACCCTCGCATTTCATAACGTAATTTATTTCGTATAGGTTAATATTAACAAGCATAATTTTGTTAAAAATAATACACTAATCCTAATATACAGGATTCTACCAGAGTGAATAAACATGAGAAATGTTCATTAAATTAAATATGTATTTAATTTTATCGTTCATCAATTGTTCCATGATTTACCTAAAAATTACATAACATAATTGAATGCTGATGGAACTAGGTCGTCTCCAATCAAAGTAAAACATGTCATATATTGCATCATTATAAACCTATTGATTTCCGCTGCCTAGACCGTAATCCTCTTAAGTTTTCATTCAGGGGTTGCAAACATTTTACGGAGATTTTGCGAGAAAATTAGAACTTTTTAAGTACCTAATTATTATCGTACCTCGTGTTTGCTTTTGGAAATGCTTTTATTAGGTATTGTTGCCCGAATATAAACCAAGAAACTTAAGCACCTAACTTGTGAAGAGTACATAAGTATGAGAATAAATATATACGTCATTGTGTTATCTCGAAGTTTAAAATACTGTTTAATTTTTTTCTTTCCATAGGCCTCTATATAAAAAAATTGTATCCCTTAGCTTGAGCTTCTTTTCCAACGTCCAACGGTTTCTGTGAAAACTATAAACACTCCCTTCCCATCTGCCTAATTAAAATGAAATTTTGTGCAAAACTAGGTATATACCTTCATATAATATTTCTGCAAAGTAAAAGTAGATCGCATTATCACACTGATTTGATTTTGCATAACAGATCGTAGGTAGATACGTATCACTTTTCACGTGGGGTAAAAGTTTATTCACCCCTGGTCAATCCAATTAGAACAAAGCCACTGACTGAATTTAGAATCATGAACAGTCAATATTACACGATTGTAGCAAAAGTAACTAGTGGCAATAATGTCTCTCTATTCGTATATTGGTGCGTTAACGGTAGCTATTATTTCTTACGCAGTGTACCAAAAGTATATTAATTATAATACTAGTATTATTACAAAACCTGATAAACGTTATGATTATATTGTGGGTAAGTGTTCAAACGACGTACTTGCCGTGTTTTGAATTTAAAATAAAACGCCTTAGAAATTATCACGAGCATAAGTGTGTTGACGCATCAATTTTTCAATTACAGTAGGCGCTGGCACTGCGGGTTGTGTGATAGCGACCAGGCTTTCTGAGGATCCAAATGTGAAGGTGCTGCTGATAGAAGCCGGAGGTCATATGGGATATTTCACCAACATACCTCTAACGGCTACCGCGGCACAACAGGGACCAAATGATTGGTCAGTTCGCGCTAAACCACAGAAGTATTCGTCTTTCGGAATGTGGGATCAGGTAACTTATAAGTTCCTTTATACCTTTTGCAGACTTTGTATAGGTAATGTATTATTACATAAACAATTTTTCCTCTGTATCTCTAAGGACGTTTTCTTATAATATTTTTCACAATTTACCTTCTCATTTACCTAGGGATTTTCACAAAACTAAAATAGAAGGAAAAAATATTTTTGTGCATGATATATTATATAAAATCGTAACCTAGGTACATACATTATTTTCAGACTCCAATATTACCACGAGGAAAGGGACTTGGTGGCTCTGGTCAAATCAACTTCCTCCTGCATGGGTTCGGTCTACCTGAAGATTATAACCGGTGGTCGCGCCTTGGTTTCGAAGGATGGACCTTCAAGGATCTAAAACCATATTTCATGAAGGCATTCGGAACTACTGAGAGTGAATACGAATCGCCTTGTTTGTCTTCTGGTTACTGTGATGAGACAAAGGTTGTTACATCCTAATATTGTGTATATATTGTGTCGTTGTACACTATAAAATCTACGTGCAATTTAGAGTAGGTTAATATTATAATCTTGTTTAAATACCTACTTGTTGCATAGTATTATCACAGACTAATAATAATATACTACGTGTATTATCCACAACGGATTACAAATGTGTTACAAACTACCTACTTACAGACAATATTGGGAATATTGCATGCATAAAGAAGGATGGAATAGACTGTAAAGAACAAAACTTCTAAACTTAAAATTTTATCATATTACTATGTATTTCCAGGCACCAATGCAACTAAAGCTCGTAGAGGATAACGAGCTAACATCCATATTCAAGCGTGCGTCTTCCCGATTGGCTGATAGGTACACGCTGTTTCGGCGTGCGACAGCTGCGGTGCGCGATGGTCGACGGTATCAGGCATATAATGCGTACTTGAAGCCAGCCTTGAATAGACCCAACTTGCATGTTATGTTGAAGACGCAGGCGATTTCGGTAAGGTTCTAGTAGTTTTTGGTGTTCTAGAAAAAGAAGTGTCACGTCATGATATAGTGATAGGAGTAGTAGCAGTTTATGATTTGATATCGAAGTCCAATCAAAATTGATGTAGTAGACCTTATACATACATTAAATTTTAGTGAGAGATCATGTGGCCTTATATTTTTGAAACAATAACCATTTATTTTTATTATTCCTTGAAGACAACCAAAACATGCAACAATCCATAAAACAGTAGATGTCATTTTAATATTTATACTGAAAGATAATTTGCAAAAAATTACCTTTTGCTCACAAAAGACGTTCACCTAATTAGGTGATATCGAAACCCTATAATCCAATTATTATAAATTACTTTCAGGTTAGGTTTGAGAACAACGCCGCATCTTCACTTTATTTATTAGCAGACCACAAATACCTGAACAACATATTTGTGGATAAAGAAATAATTCTGTGCGCTGGTGCTATAAAAACTCCACAGATTTTGATGCTATCCGGGATAGGACCTAGGGATTTATTAAAAAGGTAAGTTATTGTTACCGTTGCCTGTACATGGTAAATGCTATATTTAATGAAACTACCTACAGATTATCGATTAAGAGCTCGCGCATTCATACAATTTTCGTAACAACTGAACTATTACTGCATGGTAATGCAGTTTCGTTAAATATTAGGAAAGTCATTACCCCGAAAAAATGGTGGTCCTAACTACTTTGTAACTATGGATGGTTTACCAAAAGACAGTTCCCATAAGATAAATCAAAAATTTTGCGATATTAATGTGTTTTTATTCAATTATAGACTAAAAATTCCACCAGTATCAGAGAACAACAATGTGGGAAGGAATCTTCATGACCATATGAACTTTCCAATTTACGTTAGCATCAAGAAACCGATCAGCGTCACACTGGCAAAGGTCTTCACTTTGTCTACAGCTTGGAATTATTACTGGAAAGGAGAAGGTAAAGAATGAATAGATTTAACGGTTCCAAAAGTTGGTTTCAACATTTTCTCGAGTTTCTGTTCAAAATTACACATAAACATAAGAAGCACGATTGTCTGATGTCTTTTAGGATAATGCTTTTAGGATAGTTTTCGATCGCCTCTTATTCGGGGTTTAACAACAGAAGTTTAGCTCAATTCCTTCCATTACCGAGAATTTAAACGCTTCAGGGTTCTTATAAATAAATAATCTATATTAAGTTTAAATTGTCAATAGGAAACGTTTAAAATATTTAAAACTTCAACTTTCCAGGATTATTATCATTTCCACCAGTAGCGGGAGTAGAATACAAAAACACGTCTGCTCTAATGCTGTTTGCGATGGGTTCGACCAGTGAACGTCTTTTAAGCGATCTCTCTAACTACAAGCCACAGGTATATTCATATTGTCTTGATTTATTCAATAATTTCTCACTAATTAAGTATATTTGTTATGTTTTAAATTTATAACGTCTTTCGCTTTGGTTCATATACCCCCTAAAATTTCCACTTGTCTTTTTCAAACTAATTATTTGGAGCAGAGGTGTCAGAACCTGATATATGAATTAATTGGTTGAGTTTTTTGTTTTTCACAGTCCTATTTTTTTTTATTTGGCAGGACGATAAAATCTAATTTCTTAATGTTTACCAATATTACTTTAGCTTGATTAAAAATTACTGCTGAAGTTAGAAGAAATTTCCAAAATATATAATTTTGGGTCAAGGTGTTCCGCGACTCGTTTCCATTCCACAATGATACGAGCAAGGAGGGCTTCGTGTTCCTGGCCGCTTGTACCCAGCCCAAAAGCAGGGGGAGTGTCACACTACGGGACACCAGCACCACTATACCGGTGGTGGTCAATCCGAACTACTTGCAGCAGGATTGGGACGTCAAGTGCATGGTAAAAGGTAATAACCTAGTGAAGATCGAAGATATTTTAACAGTTTAAAAAGGAAAATTCTGATGGATATGGATGTGTGAAACATCGGGATAGTAGTTTAATTCTTGAATTATTTAACGATATTGGAATAATAATAAGAAATAAATACACTTTATTCAGCAACAAGTAAATATACCTAGTGCACACTAAAAGTTTTGCGTTTCTGGCCACCCATAAATGTTTGAATTTCGAATGTTATATTTTTTTAACATATGAAGTCTCATAAGTTGAGGAAAAAAAATTAGGCGGGAAGCGCTTGTCAATTTTTTTTTTATCTCAAGTTGAAGTTCGTTGTCCGTAGCAAAAACGGAACTAACACGAAACAATTTTAGGGCGATGATTTGGATGATTTTAAAAGTTCGCTTTTTCCGAAAGCTTGCACTGCTCGCCTTCAAAATACTTTTGGGAGGGAAGCACCTCATTTGAGCACTGTAAGGCATTGATATGCTGAATTTCATCGCGGCCGTGTTTCTCTCCATGATGAAATTCGTGAAGGTCGACCCTCAATTGCGATCACGGAGGAAAATATGGCTACCGCCAGACGACTAATTTAAGAAAATTGCCATATCACTTATTAGGAGATTCGAGGACATTTGAGGATTGGTATGAGCCAAATTCAGAAAATTTTACATGAACATTTCGAAGTTAGGAAGCTTGGTTGCCGGTGGATTGCTCCCAAACTCACTCCAGAACAAAACCGACATCGAGTAGATTGGTGTTAAGAAATGCTATTAAAGTACAATTACGGACATTCTAATGCCGTGTATAATATCGTGACAGGATATGAAATATGAATATCTGTTTATATTCCAGAAAGAAAACACCAATATTCTTTGTGGGTGTTTGAAAGTGACAGCAAACCAACCAAATTGAGGCAGGCGAGAAGGGTCGGCAAACAAATGATTGCATTATTTTTCTCTAAGACGAATCCTGTCTGCACTATCCCACTTGAGTAACAAAAGACTGTTAATGCCGAGTGGTACACCACTATTTGTTTGCCCAATGTCTTAGAAAAAATAAGAGAAAAGCGACCTAGAAGTCGCATCTTGTTGCACCATGACAGTGCTTCGGCGCACACTGCGAACAAAACAAAGTCATTTTTGGCTTCTGAAAACATAGAGCACGTGACTCATGCCGCACGCAGTCCTAACCTAGCACCTTGCGATTTCTTCCTTTTCCCAAAAATCTATGATTCAATGAGTGGTTCGACATTTACGTGGCCAGAAGAGGCCGTGATTGCTTTCAAACAGCACGCAGAAAACATACCCTCGGACCAATGGTCCTCATGTTTCCAGAAATGGTTTGAACGGATGAAAAAGTGTTTTAAATGTAACGGAGAATACTTTAAAAAGTAGTAAATATAATATTAGACAAATAAATTGTTTTGTTTATTAGTTACGCAAAACTTTCAGTGTGGCCCACGTATATAAAAAAAGAAAGAAAAGTTATAAAGCTAAAATTAAATAAGGAATATTGAGTTGGTGCATTATATCTCATGGCAATTATTGGCATCGATATAAGTTTAATGTATATTCGTATATTTTACCATAGATGTGTGTCTGTTAAATAATTTAATGGTAAATAATGTCTCTTTCTGCTTTATCTTCATTCTTTATAGTTTAATCAGTGCAGCCATTTTTAAGTCATAACATAACTGACTTTATAATGTAGAAGCGTAAATGAAGCTTGTCGAAATTTTCAGCTGTTCGCAGAGCAGAAAGGCTGGTTTCCACGAAGCCCTTCAAGGAGATAGGTGCAAGGATACACTGGCCCCGACTCGAGAGGTGCTTGACCTTCTGGCGGTACTCCAAGCAAGATCAGATCGGTCTGCAGAAACGGAGAAAAAAGTATGTTAAAATTAACGTATTCACGTATAAATGTCCTGAAAGAGAATTTACAATTTACGGGATTTCAGTCATGGCACAGAATACATAATAGTAGCTAAACGCTACAGAACGGACACTCTCCGCCTCCCGCCAAAATTAAACTTACCTCACCCCCGCGCGATCAGACATAAAATGGGCCATATTTTTCTGCAAGGACGATACGCAACGAAGATTGACAACATTAATCAAATTGACTTAAAGTAATTTTATTATTTTGGATTTGTGATTATCGTTTTTCGTAGAAAATGGTTAGATATTGTGCTGTTTACGGATGTATTTCATCAGAAAAACGCGAATTTTTTTTTTACGCTAGTCACAAATGTGCCAACCATAAAGCGTTAACACACACATTTGCAGTCTCTACAGTGTGACTGTCAAAACGATCATTTTGTATGGAGTGTCCGGGGTGTGGTCATGGTCTAATTTTTATTGCTTACTAGCCCGTCATTGCAGTAATTAAACATATAAATAATTAATAAATTAATGTTTTTGTAAATTTTGTAAATTAGTTAAATACTTATTAGTAATTATAAGATTTTTTGTTTATACTGATTAATGTGTGGTTTATCGTATTGATGACAATAAATTTCTTTCTTTCTAATATTATTATAGAAAGAAAGACATTTATTATTCGATACTGTTTGCACTAGGTTTACGATCCTTATGATAAATTTTTGTTTTACATAGGATAAAGTCTCAAACAGCAGAGAAGCCAAAACCCAGAGCTATTCCACCAAACGAATACTTAGAATGCTTGATTCGAGAAATAGCTGTGACCGGACATCACGTTAGTGGTACTGCGGCTGGCGGTACTGTGGTGGACAATGAGCTTAGGTAACAATTATAATGTTAATAAAAAGTTTATGGTAAATTAATGAAGACTACTATAGTACCACAATATACAGATACAACCAGTAGGGAAACTTCATACAAACGTTCGAAATGGCTCACGCACACAAGCAAACGTGTTTATGAGAATCGTAAGGGTATTCTTATAATTATCTGTCAATTGTCATAATACCCTTACGATTCTCGTAAACACGCTTACTTGTGTGCGTGAGCTATTTCGAACGTTTGTATGAAGTTTCCCTACTGGTTGTATCTGTATATTGTGATAGTACCTACTCTCTCCTATTAGGCTATTGGTAGCATCATCAATACTAAAAGGAAAACAAAATAAACGACCCACCGATGGAAGGATCATTATAAACTTAAATTCGAGAGATACCTACCTTAAAAATACAAGTGTCAAATAATTATATTTTGTGTTGTTATAAACATACTCATATTCATTACTATATAATTAACTACATTTATTTTATGTAATCTTTGTAATTACAGGGTGAAAAACGTAACAGGACTTCGAATAATGGACGCAAGTGTGTTCCCATCACCAATCTCCTTATATCCAAACTCAGTTATCATAGGAATGGCAGAAAAAGCAGTAGACTTGATCAGAAGTAACGTGTGATTGTTAATAAACATATAAATATATTGTAGTTTCATTATAAGCATTTTAATTTGAAAGAATTTTATGAACGGTCAAGTGCGTGTGCGTGCGGGGTCGAATGCGGAAAAAAACGTTACCGGTATGTATACCGGTGTGTGACATTTAAGATATGTTACAATTAAGGTTACAATAGTGTCCAATTTCTCCTATGTTATTTTTCCTGTATGGAATTGCATTTTGCAATAGTTGTTTTAAATATAACATCAAAACTTAAAATGTATGTTAAAATTAAAGACCTAAAGTGACATATATTTTTCTCTCCATTCTATTTCTACGCAGTTTTTTTTTTACATTTTTATGATGCATGATTTTAGTACCTAAAAGCAATTTTATAAATATTTGAATGAATATCAAAATGACTTAACCTATATTATAGCAAAGCAATTCGTTTTGCATACGGCTTTTTTTTATTGTTCAAGTAGGAGTAGAAGATAATATAAAAAAATGTACATATACGAAAACCGTGGCCTATAAAAAAACTTTAAACAAATCAAATTACTCGCTAAAAATATGATTTTAATTATAAAACTTGTTCAGATTTTATAATTGAATGGCTTTATCAAAGGTCGCCTTTTTCCTATTTTACTATTGTAAGTCGAAACTTATTCGATGTAGGCTACTGACGAAAAATGAATTTAATAAATATTTGTTGCGTATGTAGATTAAATCGGATAATCTAAAGCCTATCAATCATAATAGATAACATCGATATAATTATAACTGCTGCTAGTATGTTGTATAAGATTGACCACGAGAAGGGATGAAAGAAATAAATTTTCATCAAGCTAATTCTGTTTTCGCACCAATGCAGTCGAATTAATTTTGAACGACTTTTTGACTTCTGCAATGATAAAATCTTGTAGAAATTTGTTTAGGTTGTAGTTACCTGTAACCAAAGTAAGAACAAAAATATTGACATTCCATACATAATTTACTTCGTAATTTTAACCTCAACAGCATTGTTCACTAAATGGGCACCGCCAACTTACCGAGAAACAATGGTACGTCGCGAAACCTTTTTGTCATAAAAATAATAATAATAAATGCATAGTTCATTTACAGCGTTAACTTCCTGCATAATGACAGTACCTTGATCGACTTCGTGCTGTGTTATTGTATTATGGATTAATAAGAAAATGTGTAACACCGAATCAAGGCTTGATGGTAAAACCATCATAGTTACTGGTGGTAGTGCAGGAATAGGCTATGAAGCTGCTAAAAATCTAGCCTATAAAGGAGCTAGAGTCATCATCGCGAGTCGCAACAAAACCAAACTCATAAAAGCCAGAGATCGCCTACAAAAACTGACAGGGAACCCACTTATCACATATAGGCAAATAGATTTAGCATCATTGAAATCTGTGAGGATCTTTGCAAGCGAGACAATAAAAGCGGAAGAAAGGTTAGATGTTTTAATAAACAATGCAGGCGCGGTGGGACTGTCAGACCGACTCACTGAAGATGGACTCAACCTGACAATGCAAGTGAATTATTTCGGCGCGTTCCTGCTTACGTATCTACTGCTGCCTCTGTTGAAGTCCTCATCACCGAGTCGTATAATAAACAGTTCAGCGTCGTCAATGTACATCGGTCATCTAGAATTCGATCATTGGAATGATGTTGGACGGTATAACTCCATAGAATCTCTAGCGAATTCGAAGCTCGCTGTTGCGCTATTTACAGCTGAATTAGGTAATAAACTAAAAGATACTAGTGTCACCGCAAATACCTTCGATCCATTCATAGTTCGTGAGACAGATATTCTAAATAATATACCAGGCTTGATTAGAAATGTTTCTCAGTTGTTTGTGGATGTAATTGGACAGCCTAAAGAAGATGTAGGAAGAGAAATAACGTTCTTAGCAGCTGATCCTAATATGGAAAATGTCACTGGAGAGCATTATAAGTTCTGTAAGAAATGGATAAACCATTGGTTGGTCAATGAAGAATTGTTGACTAAGCAGTTATGGGATGAATCAAAGAAGGTTGTTAATATTACTTCAGAAGAAGATTGGGAACGAGTAACATGACGAAACTACGTTATGAACAAATTTAACAAATTTTATTTTATAAACAGTGTGACTAATAAATTTTCGAACGTGTGTCTAAAGTGTAAGTGTAAATAATGGACAGTACCCGTAGTCTGTACAAATTAGTCGGTAATTATCGACAACTAATTTATAGTCCCGTCTTCAACAATGAAAATGATGTCGCTTAATACCTCTCCCTAATTTGATGGAAGTATACAATGGATACATATTTGTTTATAATTTTTATTCTTCACAAAACTTTCCGTAATGCGTCAAAATATTTATATAATAATAGCCTTGTGGTAATGCATTTTTATCTAAATTAATAACATCATTATTTCAATTCCGTAGATATATGAAAAATAAATAAAATATAGATTTCATGGATTTGGAAAATCATTTCTTTGCAACACATTCGAATATTGTCAAAACAAATTATTCTTTGACATTGTCAATCGTTATGATACCGACGTTTGATCTCGACAAGATCTCGACAAGATCTCGAAGGCCCTTCTCCCATTACGCTACCGGTATCCTACACGTCCGCGACTAGTATAGTTGGTCGCTTTTGCGTCGCGTTTCGCGCGTATCTCTTCGGTAGAAAGATAAAAAATTCTTATCATCACGTTGTAGTTCTCGTGCGGCTATAAAAACTCTACAATGTATGTTTCTTTCAATATATGGATGAATCCTTCCTACTTTTACGTCGTCACTGGAATCGCTCGACATAGCGTCCGTCTACAAAAACGAGGCACAATAATGATGAATTTAGTCATTTTTCAGTCGCTTAATATGCGAGCATCGGGCAGCGAGCAAATATCTAACTAGTATTCTACTCGAGTATCGTATTCTAGAAGTATCGTAATGGGAGAAGGGCCTTACGGTTTGTGTGGGTTTGTAGATACGGTTGATAATATCGGAAAAATTATAGATTATTATTATAATTTTATAATAAAAAACATATTTCACACTTCCGATGCTACATGATTTAACGCAATATTGTTTTCTCTTATTTAATGTTATTGCAATTAAAATAAAATAAACAAATAATGTTTTATTTTTAAGATGGTTTCAAAATTTTATTGAAAATGTTAAGAAGCCTCTTATATTATATTAAATAAATATTAAAATAGTGTACTGCTGTCTGCATTTATTCAGCCTAAATTATTGCATTCATATTCGATTTCTTTCTGAACTTCTAGGTTAATAAAATTATACAGATGAATACAAATAAAAAACGATCGAATTAAGAAAAAAATTTATTAGAAAAATTTAATTTAACAGTTTATAATAGCGTAGTTGAAAATTTGGCTCAAAACCATCATCTCTCATCAACATAATTCTAGTTACTTGTTCATCTGTAAATTATAAAATTTATAGATAAATATTTATATTATATATTACATACATAATTACCCGTGAACCGCTAAATCAATTGCATACATTCATCCTTTGCTTATTAACTGTAATAAAATATACAATGATGCACATAATATAACATAATAATACAAGCTAAAAATACAAGTGATACAAATTATCCGTTCCGTCCTAAAACTTCCGTCCGTTTCTATGATGTCTTAAAGATTTCTCGAAAGGCTTCGAATTGAGCAGAATTATCTTGTAGAGCTTTTAGTCTTTCGATTAGAATTTTATTGCACTTCACAAATAACAAAATATTACTAAACTAAAACTAATAGCTTTAACTATATAAAAACATAACGAAGATTGATATTTTCTTAGGATATTTGTTATCCAATAGATTTATAGGATTTTTAAGAACATACTTAAAAATTATCCTCTTGAAAACACAAAATTTATATTTATTTTGATAGAAATATTATTTTGATTGAGTGATGTCAAATGTCAAAAAAGTAAATAAAGAGATTGACATACATGGAATTTTGGATTCCATGAATATGTAATAAATAGAACATTAATTAAACGATTGATATAAAAAAATATCGAATTTGATTAAAATTAAATTAACTGCCATGTTTTTTGTACATAACATGTGATTTTTTCATATGCAATTGTATTTGTAATAATGCGAAAAATTTATGTAACTAATTTTAATTTACTATATATTCCATAATATCAAGGTAAATTTCTTGGAAAAACAACACTAAATTTTTAGGTCCATACCACAGAATACATAATAGTAGCTAAACGCTACAGAACGGACACTCTCC
>CAJQZM010034899.1:6917-36100 GCA_907164665.1 Colias nastes
TAGTTTAAACATGTAGGTACCACGGGCGAAGCCGGGGCGGACCGCTAGTTAGTATATAAAGTTGTGGAATATTTCATTTGTATTGTATAAGTTGGATTGAAAGTAACTAGAATAACAAGAGAATGAAACCTATAAAGCAATATGAGATTTTATTTGGATTGATAGCTGCACTAGCAAAACCAAAAAGATTTATTAAAATTATGAATGCAAAAGTGTTTCTTTCATTTTACCAGTAATGTAAACGAACTACGATTACGCTTTCTGTTTGTCTGTCTGTCTTTCATATAACAACGGAGCGATTTAATACATACTTATTACAATTTTTTTGTCTAGAAGTACATTTATACTGCCTACGATATAGTCACATATGTAGTTACTGTGTACAATAAAACAACTCATTTGCAAGGCTATTTCTATGATTTTCTTTGAGATACAAAGCAATAGGTTACTTTGAACACTTAACCATCCCACTATAACCAACTCACCTCGCTCTTAACAGCCTGCCTCGGCCTCGGCTCGTGCACCTGCCTCGCGTGTGCCTCGCGCCTCGCGCGGTCGTGCACCTCGCGGCACGTGCGCCTGATGTCGAACACGTAGCGACGGCCCAGTGTCGTCGAGTCGTTGAAGATGGACGCTATTGTGCCCTGGAATAGAGGAAAGATTGATAAAATACAGTTGAATATTAATTAAGATATAACTAAAACGCCTTCAAACTGGTTAAAATTTCAATGGGCTTTCAAATAAAAAAAGAATCATCAAAATGGGTTAATGCAGTCGAAAATTATAAGATGATAAACACATGAAGAGCGTATGTGTGGAGCACACGTGTCAGAAGTAAAACTTCTTTCGCAAGATACAAAGATACCAAAATCGTCGTCTTACTCTATGACGCGACCTTGAAATTTTTCTCTAAACGAGCATCTTTATGCTTCATTAAGTATCACTTCAAAAAAAATCATCAAAATCAGTCGAAAGCTGACAAACACAAAAAAATACAGTCGAATTGAGAACTCGAAAATTTATGCTTTTGTTTAAATCACCAATAAAAATTTAGGATCCAGTAAATTTGGTAACTTTATGTACTCAATATAATTATTTCTATTGTTGCCAAAATGTGCGTAAAATAATAATCAAATGCCAAAATGGCAAAAAAGAATTTTAAAAGATTTAACCTAAAATTATGCTTTATTGTGTTCACCTGCTGAATAAACTTTGTTATAATTTTTATAATTACTGTATCTGTTTTGTATCAAAACAATGAAAAAGGAACGTATCTACATATTTATTTTTTACTATTTACTTAAAGGAAAACATATTGTTCAGCGGTTTTATGTATTTCCTAATTATAATTTCCTTATTCCGACTACATACATTCTTCTTTATTTTTAACCCTTTGAGTCATATTTACCTTATACCTTAAACTTTACAAAAATATTGTTAATTTAAAAGTAATATATTTTAACAAGTATTTAAATATGCAAATTTATATCAAATGTTTAAATTTTGTGGCGTAAATACCGACACACCTCTGTTTAAAGTCCACGCGGTTTTAATCATAATTTATAATTAACGAGGTTATTATTCGTTTAACACATTTTCAAAGTAATTTACTGATAATAAGATAACAGATAATCTTAGAAATTTCACACATAATAATCACGCAAATCTTGTATTTTGAAAACTAGATAGACGTCATTAGAAATATTATCATTATCAATAAAAAACATCGAAAAATATACGATTAGACTGTATGTTATTTTTGTCTGTCACAGTACTAAACAAATATATGTACTTGAAACTTTACATGATAAACTATCAATTTATGGCCTGGAATAACCTTCATAAAAATATCGTAAATGTAGGTATATTCCTTTTCCAAGTAGGCAACACTCGTAACCTCTGCTGTTTATGGTTGGCGAAGTTAGCTTACCAGGCAATGCCTATGGTCTTTTACCATCACTATTCACTACATAGTATAAAACAAAGCCGCTTCCCAGTCCTACTGTCCCTATGTGTCTTTAAAAAGACGCAATAGATTTTGCTTAGGAGTGAGACGTATTTATCGAAACAGTTTAAAAAAACAGGTATTTCAAAGTAACAACATGTAACAGGTATCTCAATACCGAAATAACAGTTCCTGCCTGTTTCGCCTGTTCCACAAACAACCTACAACAGTCTGCCGTAACATAAGCTCTCTCTAATCTCTATCTATCGTAAGCACGTAAGGAACTTTGTTAGAAAGAGATACTAACGAAACTGACCCGGAACAGTATGAAACATGCTCTTATCTCCTCTGACTTATTGTAATAGAAAGAGATAGCATCTGTTCTCTGGAACAAGCTCTTTTCTCCTCTGACTTATTGTAATAGAAAGAGATAGCATCTGTTCTCTGCATGTCACTGTTATTGTACTGAATGAAACTAGCTACTATATTATAAATCTGTTGCAATTAAAGAGTCTTTGGTTCCAATGGAACAGGCTGTTATTTTGGAACAGGATTTTGAAACTGTTATTTCCTTGGAACTGGAACTGGTGAAACAGGTTTATAATTTTACCTGTTCCAGCCCACCTCTAAATTTTTGCTGCAGTTTTTTAAATAGAAAGAGTGTTTCTCAAAGATTTAGTACATCATTTTTTAGGTTTCCGACAATGGGCACGGAAAGCTTACCTACTCTTACTCTATGAAATTACTCTTACTATATGAAATTACTCTTACTTTATGAAATTTCTCTTACTTAATGAAATTACTCTTCTTTACTCTTACTCTATGAAATTACTCTTACTATATTAAATTACTCTAACTCTATGAAATTACTCTTACTATTCTCACCTTCAAGTCCCGTATGAACTGTTCCGTGACGTCACTGCGCACGGTCTCACAGCAGTAGAACGCGTGCTTCTCTGTGACCGCGCGGTACAGCGCCGCCGCTTGGCCCGACGTCGCCATCTTGACGTGCAGCGTGGCCTCGTGCGCGCCCGCCACGTGCGTGAGCTGGAAGATGCGCCGCAGTGGCTGCGCGCGGTGGATCGCCGTGTAGGGAATACTGGAATGGGGGAATGGTTGGTTATCTACTAGACTAGTTATCGATATAAGTACCTATACGACTCCCTCTCAATACACATTTATCTGCAAGAACAGAGAAATGTGGTGTGGGGGAAATGGTTGGTTATCTACTTGTCTAGGTGAAGATACTTATACCTATCGTACTTGCTTTGAATACTCCTGCGCAATAATGTGGAGTAGGGAATACTTGATGGGGTTGATTGGTTATCTACTAGGCTAGGTGACGATGTACCTATGGGCTATGGAGGAATACTTCCTCTCAATACCCCTGCAGAGGAATGTGGGTTGGTTATCTACTAGTCTAGGTAATGTTATACCTATAGGACTGTTAATACTCCTGCAGAGGAATGTGTATATTGAATATTATCTAAGGCCTAAGCGTATTAAATATATGAAAAAGAAAAGGTGGACGACAATACTTCAGAAAGATAGGTATTTGGAAAATCTAGATAGATAAGAATTAGTATGGTTTAAAGTTGGCTGATAATACCAGAGAACAATACTACTTTTGCTACCGTAAGATAATATTAGTTTTATTTACAAGTCTAGATAGAAACTAATATAAAAAAGTTGTGTCTTAATAAAAAAAAAACAATTTGGTTGGTTACAAGCTTTTATTCTTTCACTTATTCCGGCTGTGACCGTGAATTATAAACGAAAATAATGTTCATAACAACATCGAATATGCAAAGTCCATGTTTGCTAAACGATTTCAAAATGGCGTCTGTTGACACAAAATACAGTAACCATAGATTATACAAGTACAATTACTGCACGTTTATCTAATCTGTGGACAAATTTATTTATGAAAACCCGCGATTTGCTTATTACGAATAATTTTTTTTTTTATGCTATAGGATAGCAAACGAGCAGACGCGTCGCCTGGTGTTAAGCGATACACGCCGCCCATTAAGCATCCACTCCACTGGGAAGTGGATGTGTTGCTGTCCTCAAAGGGATTTGGAAGGAGTTAGGTAGAAGGGGCGAGGATGGGAGGGAATGAGGATAGGGAAGGAGAGGATGGGTAGGGGATGGGAAGGGATGTGGGATAATAAGTTCAATATTTCTGATATTTTTAACATACAAGTTAAATCCTACATGTTTTCATTTTTTAATTTAATTTTAAGCTCAAAATAGGCAATTTTAGATTAAAGCCTGACATCACACAATCAGACATAAGTAATAATGATTTCCTTTAGAGCTAGCGCGCAAGAGCAACTTTTGTCTCCGCAACTATTTTGTCTCTCCCATCAACTCTATGGGGAGTTGCGTCGCTACGTGCGCGCACTTTCATACTAGCCCATAGGTGGGAGAGACAAAATAGTTGCGGAGACAAAGTTGCTCTTGCGCGCAAGCTCTTAAAATTTCCGTTCTGATTATCTATCATCTATCAATATATGTAGGTACATTTATTTGCTATTGTTTCAAGTAAAGAGGCTCTCATAAACTAGATAAGAGAGAAAAACAAGGTAATCGAATGCACTGTATCTATTTAGTACGTGATAACGTATTTAAATATGAAAAACAATGTGTTTGTGCAATAAATAGCTTTTAAATAGTGATTATTACTTAGGTCTTCCGTCTTAGACAATAGAATTGTTATCTAAATGCGTAGTTGTTTAAATATTGTTTTTATGGGAACAAGAAATATAAGTGCGTATTTATTTATCAATCCTTTATTGCACATAAAGTGAATAAAAAATAAATACAGACACTTAAATATAGCTTAAACTAAGTACAAATGGCGGTCTTATCGCTTTAGAGCGATTTCTTCCAGACAACCTTTGGTACAGTAGAGGAAAAAAGTTTGGAAAATCCAAAAGTGCACGCCTCATAATTTTTTTTTAATAATTATTTATTAATTATTATTTTTGTTTATTTAATAACAATTAAACCACATCGAATCAGACCCTGAAAAATGAAAGGGTTCTATTCCTGAGCATACTCAAGCGTAAGAGAAAAAAAAAGACTCGATTAGTAAAGTATTTCGGTCGCTATCGTGTTAACAAGAAAATCCTCCGCACATACAGACACACGGACGTCCAAGACAGAACTTTTTTAAACTGTTTTTTAACTAGTTTAAATAACAAAAATGACATCAAAAATATCATGAATGTTAAAAATAGTGTTTTTTCTTAATATGTGTGTGTATGTATTATCTTACAAGTGCAATGTATGATACATAAAGACATTTTAAGTTTGAAAAATCAGATGTTTTGCGCGAAGTGACAGTAGTACCCACCTCAACGCTTCGCTTATGAGGCGTGCAAAATATAAAAGCGGTTCAGAATTACAGTGGCATATTAATTTATTTCCGTCAAATAAAATAAATAACTTAATTTATAAACAATGTTTTGGTTTAACATTTAAATGTGCGATGCATTCCAGCTTCTGGTACCTAATTCGATTTAAAATCTTTAACAAAAACATGAATTTATATTTTCGATCAATGTTACCTAAAATCTTACAGTATATTCTTCTTTAAATTTTATATATAAACGAACAAAGAACATCGAAGGTGACTTTGCTAACAATATTCATTTACAAATCTAGAAATTTTCGAGCACAGATAAATAATTCGTACCTTAACAACAATGGCGGCGTTTGTTTTGACAGCTGCGGATGCGTACGAAAATAGATTTATCCGTAAAGTTAAAGCTATGTGTATTTGTTTACATAATTGTATAATTAAGTAATCATATTACATCAGTCAGAATCGACATTCGAAATCGAAAATTTAACAATAATTCCAAAAGTTTTCAAACTTCGGTCAATTGAATGGTTCATTGGGACGACAATAAATCTCATTTTGCAACCTTGTCCGCAGTCCGGAACATTGTTAAAATTGCAATGAAATTATTTTTTTCCTGTATGGTCGTGAAAAAAATTCCAAAAGTTCTGCAAACTTGGGGAAGTCTTCGATATAATATTAATTCATATCACGTATTAAATTTGCAATCAATCTAAGTGTACGGAACATTGTTAAAATTGCAATTAAATTATTTTTTGCTGTATGGTCGTGAAAAAAATTCCAAAAGTTCTGCAAACTTGACACAGATATCGGAAATATATACCGAACGGTTGTATAAATTTGCAACCTATTTCGTTGACCGGAACATGTTTATTTATAATTATTTTTATTTCGTGGTCATTTTTTCGAGTAAGGTGGTCTCGGAATAATTACAAAAGTTTTGGAACTTGGTTGCAAACTTCGAAAACATCTATTCTGATGCATTTACAAATTTGCAACCTCATTCAGTTTAATAAAAAAAAAAACATTAATATTCAATATTAAAAGATGTTCCGTACACTGAGAATTGAGATTGGTTGCAAATTTAATACGTGATATGAAATATTATATCGAAAACTTCCCCAAGTTTGCAGAACTTTTGGAATTTTTTTCACGACCATACAGCAAAAAATAATTTAATTGCAGTTCCGGACTGCGGACAAGGTTGCAAAATGAGATTTATTGTCGTCCCAATGTACCATTCACTTGACCCAAGTTTGAAAACTTTTGGAATTATTGTGAATTGAATGTCTTAAATGACTGGAGTATATTGAATAACGTATCTATAGTCTACGTGTCCTTGTCAGTATACGCAGTATAAATACTTAATGATATACTTCCTAAGGTTTTGAAATTTTTGCGTATTTATTCACGGTCCAGGCCTTTTATGGTGATTTATCGATGTTTTTTAGAAGAGCTATCGAGCGATCAATCATCTACTTTTCTATATTTATATTTTCTGAGGAATTTTTCAATGTAGATCCCAAGTAGATTCTTAAGAAGCTTATAAATTATAATCGTTTTAAAACCAGTTTAGAGCTAAGTATTGTTTGATACCTAACCACCCAACCTAACATCCTACTATTTATAATCTTACTTCTACACAATAATCATGAAACTCACCTCTGCTTTTCAACTCCGATGTCATGCTCTCCATTGCACGCCGGGCGGTACACCACGATGCCGTGGGGGCCGACGCTCACGCACGTGCTCAGCCGGCAGCCGCAACCCGTAGCGCTCTGCCCCGAGGTCAGGCAGCCCACTGTCGCTCCTCCATCAATCTCCTGCTCATCACGCGCACGAGGCTCTTCTTGCTGCGTGTGGTATAACAGGTGACTGTATAGATTGTGCGCGTTGTTGCTCGCCGTCACTGGCTTGCAGAAGAATAATTCCTCCCCGAAAGACTCAAGCTTCGATATTTCCTTCAGCAGCCGATATTCCGCTTGTGACGCCCGCATGCCGGCTATCTCGCAGTGGTACTCGATAATTTTATCCACGTGGTCTTCTGATTTCTCGCCTTGCGGGCCGATTCTATTGCATTCTTCGTACACATGTGTGGGCGCGTCCGGATCGCAGTCTCCCGTTTCCGCTTGTGCTATGTACGCGATCAGGCGCCTGGCGACTTCTTGGTCTGCGACGACCAATCTCCCTTCGATAAGGTCCAATTTCGCGTGCAGGTAGAAGATGTGGCGGGTCTGTTCGTTGATCAGCAGGTGGGGCGGGACCCAGAACTTGACGCGCAAGTCGAGACGTCCCCCGGGGATGCGGTGCGGGTCCAGGGGGTTGCGCAGGTTCAGCCATCGTCCCGGTCCAGAGCCTGAGCAAACGCGAAGACCGAAGTAATCAGCTTCTGCGCCGATTTCTAGCTTCTCGCATACCTGGAACAAAGAAAAGAATAATGAGTTCTATGTAATACAATATATAATAATAATTATATGTAATATGCAATAGCGTATATTCTTGGTTGCTTTGTCAAGTCTATGAAATCACAGTTTGTTCTGTGTTTTAAAATAAAAGTATTATTTTAAACCAATTACATTGTAATCAAGTTTGGCTTACAATGATAGCTTACGTCTTCTCAGAAATGATTTAGTTATCTTTGAAGTAGAACAATTTAGACATATTAATAATAGTCGTCCACAATCCACATGCAGACGTGTTGTGAAAGGTAGTTTTTGTTGGTTTACATAATATGCATATACTGATACAATAGGAATAGAAAGTATGATAAACTACAGCTGCCAAACCTATGGTACAATCTGTATCTCCTCATTAATTCAAAAAAACAAGGGTCAAAAAGTACCATTCTTTGTTTTGCAAACAATTGCGTAGTTCGATTAACCACGCATACCCGTAGGTATATATTGATTTGCATGTGTTTTCACACAGTTTAATGTTTACCGCATTTTCTAGAACTGATTGAACATAACAATTACGTAATTGTTATTGTAAGTGCATACAGAGAGACAAACTAATACCTGTATAAATACAGGACGTAGTTATACACATATTATATTTATGACGTTTTATGTATTTATGCGTTCCTGTTTACTTCTTCACACAGATCTTGCAAATATCTTAGCCGACTGCGCATATTATGAACAAACTCCGATTGTTTACCGTGTTTTCCCTGTTTCCATAATAATATTCCTTCTACACTTCCTTACTGAATAACACATTTAAATTCAACTATTGTATTCAATATATTGGTACGTTGTAGGTATAATGTATAGCGCATATGTAATATACCTACTAACACTAACAAAATAATTGTATTCTGAAAGCTATTCTAATATCAAGTACAAACATAATATTCTCATAAATCTTTCTTCTATTAACTATAGGTATACTTTTTATTGGTGGAAATGTAACAAAACCCCATTTAAGAATATTTCTTTCAATTCATCCCATAACGAGACTAGTCTTCAGTCTTCACCACAGATAATATAAAACCATACTATTCACATTCTTCATCCTTTGTTTAACGTGTGAACCTAAATAATAAGACTACAAATGTTTACTATAAAGAGAATTTGATCCGATAGTCAATGAATGCCATGCATGGCTCCTATCGAGTTACGAGACTACTGCGTTGTTATTAACTTAGGTCCCTTGAAAACAAAACAGATGTAACTATAATAATAAACGATGTAACTATGAAAAAGTTTATCAGTTTGTAAATGTAAAATGGCTTCATTTTCAGCAAACAATATTTTGTAACTTGATGGAAATATAACATCGAGAACAGAATCCAAAACCATAAATTATTTATTGTATTAAATCTAATTTTTAAATTACATTCTTATTGATGTTTTAATGATTATAATAATTGTAAATTTAATAATTATGGTTAAGCACATTATAATTAATTAGTGAAAATCATATTGTTAATTGTTATCTAATAATATACCTAGGCGCCTACTCGTATTAGAAAATAGAATCTACTGCAATACCGTGGCATATTCCTCGCTGTAATATAACCAAAACAAACGCGCCAAAAATAAAAAGTATCGGCTAGAAACATCAAAGAGCACGTGTAAATATAAAACAATTTCCCGCTGCATCGATATAATTAAATATCATTTACGTGTGTATGACGCTAATGATTCTAATATCCAGCTAAATGAAGCAATTACTATTATAATTTCACAAAGTTAAAAGGTTGCAACATGCTCATCATTATTTCAATTTAATGTTTTTCAGAATCTTGTGAATATACGTGGATTTTCTGAAAATAACTTTTCTGTGTCTCTTTGCCATATTCTAACTATACTTACATTATAAAGCTGAAGAGTTTGTTTGTTTGAACGCGCTAATCTAAGCTAATCTCAAGAACTAGGTCCGATTTGAAAAATTCTTTCGGTGTTGGATAGCCCATTTATCGAGGAAGGCTATAGGCTATATATCACCACGCTAAGACCAACAGAAGCGGAGCCACGCGGGTGAAACGGCGGAGCGCAGCTAGTCTTAAATATATGAAAACTATAGGTACAAATAGGGAATTTGTACCAAACAAAAATCCACAAAAAAAACTATTTATGTTCAACCTCATTATAAAGTAACTAGATTGCACAATAGCATAGTAATTATAGTTCATGATGCATTCAATCACTTGCACAGTTACAAGGTGCGCACGCGCACCCCACGACTCCATCTCGTGATCGCCTAACGTTTCTTCCTATTTAACATTTAAAATGTCAATATAAAATACTATCTTATGCGGATATTACGACTGTCTGCCTGTAAGCTTAAAGGTGGGTTCCCACGGCCACCCACCCACCTTTATATTATGTAGTTTTTTTATCGCTTCATGAAATTCGTGAAAATTTCTAAATGCATAAGCACATTTAAAGAATGAATAATTATTTTAAGAAGCAAGAAAATTGTGTTCTGTTCAATTTCTAGGAAAAATTCGATTTTGCAATTACTAAACTAATTCCAAGTAGGTACCTACTGAAACAAATTCGTATACACGATCGATTTTTTCCCCGTCTGTATGTTATAAAAACAACAGAATAAACGTGATAAACTTCAACTTATTAAGTATTCAAAATTATTAAGCCATTATCGACGTATTGTACTAGAATGATCCTTCGAGCTGGATTACGATATTTCTTCAAGATTCTTAATCGCTATAATAAAAAATCCACTTTATGACATATTAGATTAAACAAACCGTATCTTAAATAAAAACAAACATGAATTACTATTTTCGTACTTTAGCACGATATAAAATAAGGTTATAGCCGCACATGCAACCGCAACTAAATATATTGAGGGTAGCCTACTTATTAAGGGGTCGACGACCGCGTCCTGGTGTGAAAACTCCTTATTGCAGATGCTCTTAATCTTACTTAATTTTGAGGCGTCAAAAATTTAAGTACTGATAATTATTCAACGCAGAATAAAATTAATTTTAAGATTTTCCCATATTTTTAGACGTTGAAAGGTAGTAAGCAAAAAAAATAAATTGCTTGCAATTTTTTACAACCATACATAATATGATAATGCGCAAAAAGTAAAATATCTCTACAGTCTACAGCATTTTACTCAGAACTCGTTCCCGAGAATTTTCCCAAGTCCCAAAGTGGAAAAAAACTTGCAGCAATTTCAGTGATCAGGTTTTGGGAAATCATCAAATTGCTTCTCCTTATTCGTTAAGTTTTTTCGTTATAATTATATACAGTTATGATGTACCAGGAATTATTCAATAATAAGGATAATTGAAGTAGCTTCTTCACGGAACAGTTTTAAAGAGAAAATTCAAGATCATAATCATTTGTTTTATGCCAATTATATAAGAGCTGTGCCTCGCGGTTATACCCGCGTGGCTCCGCTCCTGTTGGTCTTAGCGTGATGATATATAGCCTATAGCCTTCCTCGATAAATGGGCTATCTAACACCGAAAGAATTTTTCTTGTCGGACCAGTAGTTCCTGAGATTAGCGCGTTCAAACAAACCAACTCTTCAGCTTTATAATATTAAGTATAGATTTAAACTGTGTTTCGTAATACTGCACTGTTTGAATAAAAGTTTAGGTGATTTTAATTTCGCTTCCTTTCTTGATTAAAAATCGATAATATCGATAAATTACCACTTCGCCGATTGTCTGAATTCTAAAACAACGGATGTCATGTTCAGACCAAGTATATTGACAATTACTGAACCGGAAACTATAAAGTTTGGCATTGATAGCAAATCTATGCGACTTTGACAAAAGCGGAACAAATTGCAACGGATACTGTGGCACAATACGGACATACACAAACTACAAAACAGATGCAAAATTAAATTTGTTACAGTTCACTAAATTGTAAGTATGTGCAGATATAAACATTGTAATTTATACCATAGTGACAAAATTAGTTTTTCCACGTACCTACCTAAATTCGAAATATTTTGTGATCTTGCTAATCAGGTTTAGCAGTTGTGCCTGCTAATTATTCTAAACAGATTTTGATCCAGGATCATTTATACTTATAAGCGAGATTGCAATCGTTCAAAGGTTATAACCGTTATTAAATTTAAAAACATCGTGAGGAGAAATTTTGACCGGAGGCCCCGCCACAACCCGACGAGTTACGTAAAATTATAATGCCAGATGTGAAGGATGGCATCGAGCCGTTTTAAATATTGATGTAAATTTATGTTTTGGTGATAATATCCCATAATGTATAGGATATTATCACACATAATATGGTTCTTCAACGAGAAGTGTATCCCTTGTCTTCAAAAAAGGTATGGTAAGTTTTGTATGTTCAGTTTGGAAATAATTTAATAATTTCTATAGATATTTCACTATCACAGGAAGTAAACGTAAAATTTTAATTGAAGTTACTTGTTTAATTAAAGTTTTTTTGCAACATTGTAAAATGACTTTATCAACTACTAGCTTACCGCCCGCGGCTTCGCCTGCTTTGTCTAAAAGTTAAAACCTAATAAATTATATACTAAAACCTTCCTCTTGAATCACTCTATCTATTAAAAAAAAACCGCATCAAAATCCGTTGCGTAGTTTTAAAGATTTAAGCATACAAAGGGACATAGGGATAGAGAAAGCGACTTTGTTTTATACTAGGTATGTAGTGATCTCAACTGTTGCTAGCTAGTGCCGCGCCCGGAAAACATCCTAAAAACTGAACCGGTTTTGAGATCACGTCTAAACGCAAATTATTACAAAGCATATACTTTTATCCGTATTCAAGGTGCCACATTTTTGCACAATTATTTTGCAGATTTATTTAATAAACTTTATTTATCACTATCACTACATAGTATAAAACAAATTCGCTTTTTCTGTCCCTATGTCCCTTTGTATGTTTAAATCTTTAAAACTACACAACGGATTTTGATGCGGTTTTTTTTTAATAGATAGAGTGATTCAAGAGGAAGGTTTTAGTATATATAATTTATTAGGTTTTAGACAAAGCGGGCGAAGCCGCGGGCGTTAAACTAGTTTTATATAAATTCGAAAAATAAAACAGTGTAATACACTTCAAAGTTCCAACTTCCAAGTAAGCTAGAGAGGAGGGAGAGATTTCGGAGAGATTTCTGAACAGAATATTAAAAAGTTTGCCAACCAAACTGGTTATTCAATTGTGTCGTCCGGACAAAGTTTAAACTACCATCCTTATACCTACGTATTATATCTCTCCTACATAATAACACCTTTATTATTATTATTTCAATAAAATTGATGTCGATGTACTAAAGATAAAGGTTTTCTACATGACGGATTGTAAATTCAAGATAACGTCTTTAGGGAAAGCCTATGTCTACGAGAAAATTAGGTTGATATGATAATAAAAAAAAATTGAGTTTTACTTAATTCTATTGTTTTTTTATCTTCATTAACATATTATCTGATTTTAAATTTTTATTATCTTCGATTTGTCTTTGTTACGAATTTAATAATAACTAGGTACCTATAACTACTATTTATAGAACACGAGGCAGTTAAGAAGTTCTAAGATACGAGGAAAATATGTTTTCTTTATTAGGTACCTACCACGCAAAATTATTTTTCAGAGAAATAAAACAAGGAAAAGCGAAATTTAGTGGTGACTATTTTATCTTATTTTAAGCACAGTCATGACTCATGATAGACTAATTTTCCCTATGATTTCTAAGTAATACCCTTTTTGTTGCAAATATCTATCGACTAATGCATTTCTGATTGCATTATGATTGAATGCAATCTTGTCTAATGTGATTTTCAAGGAGAAAGCTCAAAAACCATCAACGAAAGGATATACATTATACATATAACATAATTTTCACAAAAACAGTGAAAGCACACACGTAACGAACCGTATCAAAATAGAACAACATAACCTTAAAAAAAACATAAATCCGTGGACAAAGCGTCATGTTTTCTTTGTGTCCTTATCTAACGTATAGCCGCGTCTCTCTCGCACACCTGTGCACGCGGGGCCCACGCGGCCATCGCGTGAACTAAACCCAACTAGTTGGTCGATCAGTCGCTCGACCAGTCGCCCGACCGATCGACTGCATGCAACCCAGCTGATTGTTCCGCTGACATCGATGCCAATTAATATAAAGCTTTCTTGGCGTCGTCGAACACATGTTTTGTGCATAATGCATACCAAAACATACAAGGCATTTCAAATTAGCTAACTAATGCAAAAACTAAAGTCACGACTGCTGTAAAACCTATTATTATTTTTACAATAGAAAAAAATTGAGCGACATCTCACGGCCATGTTGAAATAAAAAAAAATATAGGAATATCCAGCATCAACAATTGACATTCAAATCAAGCATTGAGAAATCAAATTAATAAGTACAATCCACGAAGTATGAACCCTAAAATATTAATTTCTTGAACAATCGTGTAATAGCATCGCCCCTATACAAAAACGAGTTCGCCAACCCATTTAGTGAGTTATTAATCAAATATAATGGACCTATTGTAATAATCTGGATCGAAGTACTTAGGTATCCCACATGGGAGTATTCTGTCACAACTCACAAGTCACAACATAAGATCCAGTAGGATGATTCAGAAACTTGTCGAAGGGAAATTTTATTCAACAATTTATTAATAAAACAATTGCAATTTGCAGATAACCTCATCGAGTTAAAAATGAAATTTAAAATATCGTGGAATATCGATATCTCTCGTTCGGAAAGTTGTTTATGAATAAAACTTTCAGTACTCATAAGTTTAAATATTTACAACTACCTACATATTTCGAATATGTATTTATCTATGAACATCATCACCTAATAATGTAATGTTTATTTAAGAATAATGTGTTGATTTAAAGCATTAACTTCGAAGGTGATAATATTACTGTGTAATGTAATACACATACGAACAGATTATGTCTTTGGTTATTTTTCGAATTAGCTCTTAGTATGTAGGTATTTGTTAGATTTTTAAACACGCATCATGTCTGTAGTATTTATTTTTGTACATTACGCGATATAGAAAATTGTACTATATTCGTTTGAATTAGAGTTGCTTTTAGCATCATTAGAAAAGTCGTGGGCGTCACCGCCGTGTGACCTTAGTAATAAGGTTCATTTTCGCGCTGTTTTTATAAAGGTCACTTATCTAGGGAGGTGAACGCACTTTCGGATGAATATGTATCCGTAAATATTAATAAAAAATATTATGAAGCTCTTGCTTTAAAATCCTTACAAAAAACTTGTACTTTCGTACTTCACAAAGATAACACAGGTTAAGTAGGTTAAATGCGCGGGTAACTATCTGTTAATACCTAGAATAGTATTTATATTAGTTATCTGTGCTGTTACTAACCGCGGATTCTAATTTAAATACCTATGTAGCTCGTAGTAGGTAGTATGTATTTATAATATTAAACATTATCTGAGATATTATTTTTTACCACAATTTTATTTTTGTAAAATAAATGTTTTAAATTTTCTCGTTGTTGATAGAATAATAATTCTTATATTCGTTTGATAACATTTAAGTTACCGTAAATGCAATTTAGAACAAAGGAAACCTTGTATATAAAACAAACAGCACTTTTTATAAGGTCAGAGTGTACGATAAATAATGATAATATATTTTTAGCATTGTATCAGTTACAATGGACAATAAACATGTTGTTGTTTATCATATAAATTACCTAATTTTTGGACATTTCATCTTTCACGAGAAAACATCTAATAAACAAAATATACTTTATCGGAGTTATTAATAACAGCTATTGATCATATTATACCAAGTTAAAAAAAAATAATAGATTAATAAAAACATACAAAAATACACACACAAAAAAAAACAATTATTTCATTATTTAGAACTTTAGTCCTATTTTACTACATATAAAAAGACTGACTAGATCTCGAAACAGGTTTTACGAATGGGTCTAGTAGGTATCCTATTTCCTATAGCACCTAGAACCTACCTATTGGAAATTCAATAACTTCAAATCGAACTACATATTTTCTTCCCAACTTAACTTAAATTATTAATATTTTTCCTTCGTTTTTATTCAAAATTCAACACAATTCATATCACACGTTTATTTAAAAATTAATTTTTAAATAAAAATTAATTTTTAAATAAATGCTTTTAAAAGCAACAAAATTGAACAGTTTTTTCATACCTATATAATTAGCAAATTTTATATATTCACAACGGAAGTTCCTAATACAAGATTTCGCAAGTAGCGCTAGAGTTCATCGCTAGTCGCAGCACGATTCACATTTCCTTACAAACTATTAATTGTATGTAAGGTTTTTAACACCAAGAAAAAAAACACGCTTTAACAAAATAAACACATGAACTTATTTTTAACTGTCTCCCATCATAGATAAGTGGAAGTTTGATTCGTTTAAAAACGAGGTCAAAATCGAATCTAAAGGTGTCATTTAGATACAAACATTACAGGTGAAGCTAATAAATACAGCGTGATAAAAAAAAATCAGTACCACATACGCTCTCGTATTATCACAGATTGCATGAAAGTCACTTACCTCTTGAAACAAATGATAAACACGCCCCATAACTGATTGTCTATTCAAAAAGATAAGTACACATTAGCATACCACCAGTGACCAGATTTAGAACTATCACGTTTAATGCGAATGATAAATTAATTATAGGTATTTGATTTTGCAATTACCGCGTAGGCAATATTGTAATAATCATTACTGCAGCTATAAACTTGCTTATTCCGTTCAATTATTCATTTTAATTATTGACGTTACAAATCTATTTATCGCATATATTTTATCTGTGTTGAGAGATTTAAATTTGGAATCTCTTTATCTGTGACGTCACGTGTTATTTTTTCAGGACAAGACCCTTATCAATAATTTTGCACTCATTTCAAATGATTTTGTCGATAAATCTGTTTCCAAGTCATTAACTTCTTTTGTTATTTTGTGTAATAAAATCTGTTGCTTCAATAAAAATATTATTTCCTTAACAAATGTCAAGATAAAAAATATTTTAGTATCGAAACTAGGTACGCATAAAGTTTTAAATGGCATATCTTTATTTTATCTGAAGAATTTTATTTTTAAGGCTAGTTTGTTCTGCTGTTAGCGGAACATTGGTACTACAAGATGGCGGACAATATTTACGCGCGAAAACCGGCCGGCTATATTATCATACTAGCGACCCGCCCCGGCTTCGCACGGGTGCAATGGCGGCCGGCCGGTACCGCCGCAAACGCTACGTCCCGCAATTTTTAAATCTGTAATATCTTCGAAAATATTCACTTAAATCATACGGTGTAAAGGGCATAGATCTATATTAAATGAACAATGTATTCAAGGTATTTAATTCGTTAAGGATTAATGCTGTATTGGTTAAAATCGCTTCGAAAATTAACCATTATTTGTCGTAAAAAGTAAATGACAAAAAAAAGTTATTGTGGGTTATCCATAAGAGATAGACATATACCATCGCGGACTTTTCTGTAGACCTTTTCAATGTGTACAATACTTAGTACATTATTTTGATAAAACTCGTAGGGTTCAGCCTGCGTTTGCAATGTAAGCGGAAAAAATGTAATTATTTACGACATCACATTAGAAACCTCAAAAATAACAGTACTTCTCCACTATTTAATGGATATTATCTTATATATAAAAATGAATCGCAAAATGTGTTGGTAAGCGCATAACTCGAGAACGGCTGAACCGATTTCGATAATTCTTTTTTTATTATATTTCTTGAAGTACGAGGATGGATCTTATGTAGAGAAAACGTAAACATGTACCACGGGCGAAGCCGGGGCGGACCGCTAGTTATACATATAAACCTTCCTCTTGAATCACTCTATCTATTAAAAAAAACCGCATCAAAATCCGTTGCGTAGTTTCAAAGATTAAGCGTACAAAGGGACATAGGGACATAGGGACAGAGAAAGCGACTTTGTTTTATACTATGCAGTGATGCGCATTATATTTGTTTATACATTCATGGCAGTCTAAGGTCGTCTTTATTAAATAAACTTTACATTTTATTACCTACTGCAATACTTTGAAAACAATTTGCATTGAATGCATAATGTATTTATACTTGACTATAAACGGACGTTCGGCGGCGCCTAACCTCGCAAATAAATGTGCGATTATCATTTACCCTGTGGCCCCTGTAGTATTTTACTATTTAATAATCTGTACCTGTAGGAATGTAAACCTAATAATTTATTTCTCTATCCCATACTAAGCATACATAATCTTTATTAATTAAAAATCCTACTAATATTAATGCGATTAATGCGAAAGTATGAGGGATTTTTTTTTGCAAATGCGGGCGAAGACGCGGGCCCGGGCGGATAGCTAGTAGACTTATAAATTAGGACAGTATGAAAGCAACCCAACAAACTTTAAATTGAAACAACATGTGAACATGAAGTCACAGAATCACAAAATATAGAACAACTAATAGGGAACTAATTATAAATCTGAATGAACTGCAAGCAGAAATAAGCGAAACGACACTCAATACCCATGCATTTGACACCCTTAAACATAAACAACAACAAGATAGGTCATGGTATCACACACGATTAATAACGGGTGTACTCGTTTCCCTCTGATAAAACAACCAAAACATTGTTTTACGTATTACAATAATTACAAACGTCCGTTAGTTTTTGTTTTACTCCTGTAAAGCGCGATGGCCGATGACGTAAGAGATCCTTTGTGTACTGTAAGGGTAATGGCCGGCTAAGTTTAGTACATCTATATGAATAATTACATCATGTACTGAGCTCTGTACTATATCTATTGAATTTAGATAGTAGAAAAAGAGAAAATAACTGTCTAATCACGTAACAAATGGTGTTAAAAATTTGATGTTTCGAAATTTTGAATTTTGAAATTAGAACTGTCAAATTTGTGTTGTCGATTGCGATTTCGATCCTAGATAAATTATAAAATATATCAAATTACAGACAGTAATAAAATACAAAGCGATTAGCGAACACTATGACATCATCACTCACTCATCTCCCTAAGGATTAGCTACAAGCTGTGTAGAAGCATATACGTGTCCACAATAACAAGCTACATTATATTAAAGTCAGTTCTTGCTAATTTCAGAAACATTGAAATATTTTTTACCTCAGGTTTTACTGATGCGATGCCACAAACTTTTTGATTTTTTATTTGATAACCCAATTGCATTTTCTATACAAATATTATAAAGAGGAAAGGTTTGATTTTTTGTTTGTTTGTTTGTTTGTATGAATTGAATAGGCTCCGAAACTACATGGCAGATTTGAAAAATTCTTTCACTGTTGGAAAGCTACATCATTTCTGAGTGACATAGGCTATATTTCATTTTCAAAAAAAATAGGCATCCTTACTAAAATTACGATAACGTAATCCAAGGTGTGAAAAAAATATCAAAAAACTAGGTACCTTACATCGCGTGCGCTGCAAAAACTATTGATGATAGAACAAAATGATATACTACATTTTTTTAGAACACACCATTATCTACAAAAAATCAGCGGCAGCATATCTCTAACTATTACAGTCATGTCACAATAAGCGTTTTTTTATTGAAAAAAAGAAATTAAAATACCACCGCTACAAAAAGCTCTTTATTTGTACCTTGGTATTAACCCTTATCAAAATAAACGATGTATTATTTAAGACTGCTTCAATATCTTTATATATTACTTTTTGAATTATTCGATTCTGACAATCCATTCAAAAGATATCACGAGTTAAAAAAAAATTAAAAAATAAACTGTATTCGGCTAGCTATGCGTTGTAGGCGTCACTCGGGCAGGGGTACGGGAGGGGGGTTAAGATCACGAATTCACGAAATAAACTTGCCGCGCGGCTTACTCGCGCGTAGGGATGGCGATTCTTTACGAAAAAGATCGATTTTTAAATCGATTCGAATCGTAGTCTAATGAATCGATTCACGAAAAAATCGAGGCCTACAAAATCGATTCTTAAAAAATCGATCTTTTTTTCAAGTTTGCATTTACAATGTAAATTTTTATCAATTTTACTAAAAACAATATTAATATTGCAATTAACGATATCTTATCAATAAAATCAGGGAATTCAAAAATAACAATTATTTTTATTACCGTATCAAACTATAAGGTCAACTATAAAAAAAAAATAAGTATTTATATACTGAATGTTTTTATTGATTGCAAAAAAGTAAAAAATAAGGTAAGAGTTAAAAGTTTAAATATTAAGCATTGGGAATTATAACTGGGAACTATAGTTCCCAATGCTCAATATCTAAACTTTTTAAAAACAATAACAGTATTCAATAAACGACAACAACAAATGAATAATGCAATATCAATCGTCACAGATTATAGATACATAAAGTCAAAGACTACAAACGTAACTTTTTTATTAAAGAGAGGCGAGTAAAGGATACTAAACATACAGCCATCTCGCGAGTTTATGAGTAGTTAACTCTTTAACCGGCAGCACTCTTATAATTCAGGCACATTCAACTAAATGCAAATAATTGTATGGTTTATACCAAAACAGAAAAAATCGAATGTCGATTTTCAAGGGTGATATATCGATTCAGTGAATCGACACAGTACTTCATATCGATTTAAAAAATCGATATTTTCTGCTCGAAAAATCGATTCTTCGATTAATCGATCTCAGATCGCCATCCCTACTCGCGCGGTCGGCTCCCTACGTGATGGACGTGTGCGGAATTTACGCTTGATAATAATTCGTTTAGTAAGTAACTAAACCGATTTAAAAAGTTCTTTTCAGAACTAAACCCATTTATATAAAACTAGCTTCCGCCCGCGACTCCGTCCGCGCGGATGTCGGTCTTCGCGTGGATGGTTTATTTCTCCATTTTGAGTAACTCTGACAATGACATCTTATAAATATCTATTGGACCCAAATACGGCTAGGCCTATAATAATACGGAACGTGTGTTCGCGGTTCTACACTCTACAGAACAACGTCTATGGATAAAACTGAAGAATTAAGATTAATTTTTTTTCTACGTATTTTTCCAGGATAAAAAGTATCCTATTTTACGCCCAGGATAATAAGGTATAATTATACCAAGTTTCATCGAAATCGAACCGTCAGTTTTCCCGTGATGCCTTCACATACAGACAGACAGACAGACAGACAGACAGACAGACAGACATACAAAAATTTTTTTAATCACATATTTGGGTTTGGTATCGATCCAGTAACACCCCCTGCTATTTATTTTTTCAATATTTTCAATGTACAGAATTGACCCTTCTACAGATTTATTATATGTATAGATTACTAGATGTCGTTGAACACTTTTTACTGAATTTAATTATACTTATTTTTTTTTATTTACTCTTTTTTAGGAGCTCGACGCAAAAAGGGATGAATATGTGTCATATTATTATTATTATTATGAATGTGTTAAAATTAACAAATCTAAATGTAATGTTTAATGCCCGTGCGAAGCCGGGACGGGCCGCTAGTATCTCATAAATTGAATCGAAAGTCATGACTTTATAAGTAGGTTAAGTACTTTTGTTTTTTATGAAGCGCATCCAAAAAACTAACCTTGCCCCCGTTGTTTCATACCATTTTTGTTTGGTAAAAAAACACCTTTATATTATTTATCTCTGTAAGCCCAGGTAGTTAAATTATCGATGTATAACCCGTTCTCACAAGGTATATTTAGGCATTTTATCCCAGGATAATACGGATAAAGTTTCAAAGAACTCGGGTATTGTTTTGTTGCTTAAATGATAAGAAATTGACGATATATTCTTGTTACTAAACGAATGAGTATAACCATTTTAGATTTTACTTCAAGATCTAAAGATACCTTCATAATCAAAATTCATGTTTCTATACGTCCAGCGGTCAAAGCAAGATCAAGACCGATCACAACTACACAATCAAGTGTGAACCCGAATTGGGGGACAAAGTCCAAACTATTGAAATGCACATAATTCACAACACATTGACGACTCACGTACAATCATCGATGTAACAGTTACATGAAAACAATAGCTCTGATATATATCAGGAAACGGAAAATTTACTTAATTTCGTGCTAAATACCCTTTTAAACTATTGGATATAAAACTGGGTTGTATACAACGTGTACGAGATTCTACATGCATAATTAATCCTATTTCCTGTTTAGTTTATTAGTTATCAGAAAAAAGAAACATATTGTAATCATTCATAATATAGATGTCTGCTCACTCAACAAGCACTTGGTTTGACTAGGCTTTCTAAAGTACCCCATCTGATACCGTCACGCTTTTGCCATTTAGCATCCGTGTCTATTCACCTGATTGATTTATGTATCTCGTATATTATTTCACACATGGATTATAACATACTTGACCAACGTGATAGGGTATATTACCTTTCTACTATCATCTTTAGTTTATTAAGATAATAACCATAACTGTAGGTATAACTCCAATATCTATTTAATTCCTTTCCACACTTGCATGACCTTTAGAATCAATCGAAGTTTCAACAACTGGATGTATATTTAGAAAATTATTCACCCCGCCGCGGCCGTTTTATAATTTGTAGAGTATCAAACTGTTCTGTGTTTAATTTTTGTACTACAATTGGAAAAACTGTCCGTGAATAATATTTAAGGTATTTATCATAATATCAACTTAACGTTAATTTTACTTCTTAATTCTTATACATCTGGAGATAAGATTGGGAAAACTCCGTTCGGTGAAGGAAATTTGTGAGAAATTATCATTTTCTAGAAACACAACCATTAATTTTAAAATATTAATAGATTCTCATTCTTCGTGATCTTTGTGACTCAAGTTCGTTTTTACTGGCAATCCTGTCAGTAGGTACCCACGTCAAATGACGTTCTTATGTGTATTTCTATCATTAGCAGCCCAATACATAATTTTTGGCCATGGTATGAAACTAATAATACCAAACTTACAGATTTGGTCATTGACTTACGAAAATTGGATGTAATCCAAGAATTAAAACCATTCTTGGAGCTTAGCTATTCTAAAATAAATAAGTCCGAAATTCAGCAAATATCTCACAAGAAGAAGGAAAAAGAATTGACAGTGATATAAGGAGGGGATCCTTTAAATTTATGTAGAATTCATTTGTTTTCAATTGAGTGGTGATACTTGGGTGATACTTATAAAAATAAATAAATGTCAATAATGATTAGTCATACATCCATAAAAAGCTATTTGCTAAAACTTTAACGCCTAGTTAAATATTGAAATAATGGTTTTACATTAATTCATTTTTTGCTTTCTTCCATTCTTGAGCGAGAAATTAAGACGTCAGCTAATATTAACTAACGTGAAACGTCTCGTTAATTATAGTTTTTCTATCACTATAATTTCTTGCTTTAAAATGTTCATACATTTGAAATTATAGACTTGATGAATTTGATTAAGCGTCTTTAAATTACCGAAATTATTAATCTGCATAATTGATTAATCGATTAAATTTAATTAATCGCAAATAAAACAATTGTATTCATATCCATTGTTTATTCTGCTTATACTACGCAGTATGTAACACGTTTAATAAATTCAAAATATATTTATTTATATACTAATAGGTACATCTCTGTCGAAAGCTTTTGACAGAACCAAAAAAGAAAACACTGCACAATTCTCTATGTGTAGAGCGTAGGTGTAGTGGGGGCTGGCATACGTGACCGATGCAGCGTAGTGCAGGCATACCCCAAGGTAACGTTGTTAGCCCTGTTCCTTTAATTATATCTGTAAATGACTGTTCTATTATTTATAAAGATTTTAATGTAAATGTTTCAAATTGGCGAGATCGAAATTAAAGATTTTCGAATATATACAAGTTTCACATTTGATCAACATAAACTTGTTCAAAATGTGTATTTTAGTGTTATATTGTGTCAAGGAAAAATCAACCTTGAAGATGTCTAAAATATCTTATTCGATATCTGTTGACTAAAAATCTTACTGATATAACCCAGATTCAAGATTCAAAAGGGTTTGCCTTGGAATACAAACTACAGAATTCTGAACAAGTTTAAAACGGTCATGGTAAGCAAATGGATGTTATATTATAATTCTGATCCCATTACGCCTTGATAAGTGTACTGGTGGACTAACTATTTCCCATCTAAGGTTTAATTGGCTATTAGACATCAGCTAAGGAACACCGCAGAGCTTACCTACTTAGAACTTGTAGCTGATCATCTACTTTTTGTCGTGTACTATTATGTCTTAATTGAAATGGAAGACATTTTTATTTGCATGCTTTTAATTTCCTTTACTTCACTTCTTTGTTGATTGATACAAACTTTGTTTACTGAATACTAATGAATGATGGTAGATAGAAAGTCTTACTTATAGGACAATTTTAATACGTAACGTAGTCAGGTTTTGGTTCGTAAGAGTATAAACATTTAACAAAACGTTTATAGGTAGATCTGTATCATAAGTCTAACATAAGATAACTGGCATGTAAAATAAATATTTGAGCTGCTTATATTTATCAGTGGTTAAATGAGTTGAATGACATTAGTGTGATTTTTTAAGAAATGTCCTTTGCTCGACCTACTAATCTGTCGTTATTGTCATCGTTATTTTTATAACTACCAAATGCTATATGAATAACTTTTTATAATCTTTTGTATGTAATATAATATTCTCTCATTTTCCTTAGTAGGTACAGCATAATAACTTCAAGTTTACCTGTGCGTTCTTTTGTTTCTATACCCAAAGAACTTTTAAACTCAATATTATCATTACTTAGCAGTTGTCAATTTAAATATAATGGTCATGGGGCCCTTATGTGAACCAATTGTTATTCGCTTCACTTTCCAAACAATTTGTATTCGATTGACGTGTCACGTGACTATCAAATCAAGAACCGCTCCATTGTTCAGAAGTCATTAACCACTAATCAGATAATCACAAGGATAATAAGTCAAAGTCCAGTCGAATCCGGGTTTGACGTCACATGATAAACACTATCGTCATTACGATGAAATCTTCTATACTTATCAATTATATCGAACAAAGCTGTATTACTAATCACTGTATTGGGTTTAAGTGATGAAAATTGTTTAAAACGTGTCTTTTTAATGTTTTGCTCTTTCGAAATGAGCTGACTGTAAACGTATGTTTTATCAAGTATCTATATGCATATGCACATTCATAATAAAAATATAAAGTTTGCATTATATTATAACAAATCACTACACCATCAAATTCATCAAATTCATTACATATTAATTTGCTGAAACGACAAAAACTTCTTGATCGATTTCTTGTCATCATAAAGAGTATTGTAAATCTTAAATTTCAGCATTTATTACTGCAATTACCCTCAAATCGCAAATAATAAATGTCTGTCCCGATCTAGTGTGAAATTGTTAAATAATTTGCCCGATAATTTGATAAGGCTTCCCCGTGACCGCTGCGCCCTGTATCACCCCTTATCGGTTGCTATGCGAGATAATTAATATACAATATGTTATGTTACTGGCAGTAACGCCAATTGATATTAGGTTTTTAATTTTTGGATAATCCATCCTATTTAATGCAAATAATGTTACGAATTAATACGAAAACTGTAATGCAAAAATGAAATGTATGGATTCAAACATTTAATTAAGGTAACCAGGAAATGATTATAACTTTTCTTTGTTAAAGATGATTTAATTCTAGCTTCTCAAGGCTTCGAAAAGAAGAAATCATCGTTAATTTGACGACATAGTCTATATTCCTCAACTTTAATTCACATTTTTATATTTTGACGAGCTGATTCAAAATTCTTGCCTTTAAAAGCAGTTACATTGTGTGACATTTTGTGACCAGTACCAATATAACCGTGGTATCTTATCGTGTACACTCATGTGAACTCACAGTTCAATGTTAACATAATTATTGTGATTTGTGATACACTTCCGATCTCACGAGATTGCGCTTTTGTTTCCATTAATTATCTGTGACCGATTGTCGTTTTTAAACATATGTTATCAGTATTGTATTGTTTTATTTTCCTCGATGATTTTTAAGTTGGGATAATTTTATCTGTGACATCAATGATCCCTTAGTAATAATAATTAATAATTAAATAAAGTATAATAACTCAATAAAAATTGGAATTAATGAGTTTTTAAAACAAATCAGAGTAATATATTTAACACGAACCGCGGCCGGAAAACTAATGAATCTATTAATTTTGAACCATTAGTAATCGTGATGAAATAATTTAAAAACAAAGAAATGTGGCAACGCATTATGAAAATATAATAAGTGGGTTCGAAATTGCTAATACGAAGGTTGCTAGGAAAATAGTTGCAATGTGAGTCAAGGTTTGATACCCGTGTTTTTTGTCACGTGCTCCCCTAAATAGATATTTAGTATTTACTATAGATACAGAAAATCCTGCTAAAAATATTGTAAGTATGGATGTATGTTTCTGTTAAGTAAAAAAAATGTTACGACATAGCTAGTCAAAAATTACTCGTATCTAAGATAAAAATGAAAAAGTGAAGTAACTTTTTCTATATATCACTACATAGTATAAAACAAAGTCGCTTTGTCTGTCCCTATGTCCCTTTGTATGCTTAAATCTTTAAAACTACGCAACGGATTTTGATGCGGTTTTTTTTAATAGATAGAGTGATTCAAGAGGAAGGTTTTAGTATATAATTTATTAGGTTTTAGACAAAGCGGGCGAAGCCGCGGGCGGTAAGCTAGTCGTTTTATAATTAAAACATTAAAGAATATTTAGTTAGTATTTTATAAGGATAAATGCTCACGTAGATAGGTGTTTGTCGTAATGAGATTATATCAGATTTATGAATCTTAATTAAGTCGGTTTTGCTTCATTGAATAAAAACTTTAGATACTTACTAAATTATACAAACGATTATGTTAAACACTTAATTCAAGTAAATTATTTAAATATTGGCGAAATTTTTGAGTTTCAAAAGTAGTCAGTCTAAAAAGAACAAATTTCTGTTTTCACTTCACAAATTACTAAAACAAAATTAATTTTCATTACAACGGGAAATAATAACAATGTATGTTATCAGCTTAAAGGTCGTATCATTAAGGGCAAATATTATCACTCGAGGTAATTGACCCTTAACGTGAAGGCCCTTTGTTGAATCAGACTGCAAGGATCCTTTATAATAAGGAAAGCTGACATTGTCCGAATTGTTTTAAAAATAGTGTATTTATGAATGAAGCTGGATTCCCTTATTCCTATAGTATAGACTATAGACTATACAGAGTGTCCCACTATTGGTATACTAAGCGCGAAAGGACTTGTAGTTTTTCATGCACTGATCACGTAAAAAATACTTAAACAACAAAATTACGTCAAAAATGTTTTGCTAAATTTTTCCTGAAAATCCATGTTTTCTTCTCTAGCTTCGCGCAACCGGCATATACCGCTTCTCTAATGTGAGCATTTTGTCTATGAAAATCTTAAACAATAGCTCACGTGCTGGTGGCAAAGTTGGGCGGGTTGCTTGTTATGGGTGTACACATGGTGTACACATAGAGTTTTAAGAATTCATCTATTTGAAAAAAAAAATGCGTCTGGAATTTTATAAGTATTTTTTACGTTCTCAGCGTATGCAAAACTATAACCTCCTTTGAGCTTAGTATACCAACAGTGGGACACCCTGTAGAGATTTCTTACATCTACATATAAGTTCGTTTCTGTGAATTTAATTATTATTTATAGCAATGATTAATTCAGTCAGTAGTTTTTAATATAGAAAGAAATCTGATGAAATTTCACATGAACATTGCATTTACGTTAAATCTGTTACATCATTGTTCTATTTACATCGATTTCAAAGAAAATCTAGTTTTCTCATATTAAGGGCAAGCTCCCTAAATTTTATGTGAATTTGCATTAATATTCTGATACAGTCACACAATACAATCAAAATGGAAATTTAGTATATGATTTATTGGGTCTTTTTCTTTCGATGTACAAGACAGAAACATAATTGAAACATTTTCGCTCGATTCATTTTTTATTCAAAAATGATGCCTTTTTTAAGGATTATTACATTTTTTTTAAGATTTACTTGGACTTTATGTCTAAAATAAATGTTAACAGTAAGAAAATAGAGTTTACTATTGAATCCCAAGATATTTTTTCTCTAGATCAATTATTACTTTAGTTATAAACGAAATAAGAATTGAGACTTACTTTTCGAGCTCGAACGCGATCAAAGAGCGCACGCGATATTCAACTTTATTACGGCTGTATTAGCGTCTAGTACCGTAACCGGTCTCTCAGTGCCAGAAATGAGAAAGGGAGCCACCTCTTAAAACACGGTTTAACCACGTTGTGACGTCACAGCCGTGAGCTGTCATCGGTTCAAAGTCCAATACAAACGGCCACTTGTATCACTACATAGTATAAAACAAAGTCGCGTTCTCTGTCCCTATGTCCCTTTGTATGCTTAAATCTTTCAAACTACGCAACGGATTTTGATGCGGTTTTTTTTAATAGATAGAGTGATTCAAGAGGAAGGTTTATACTTTATATGTATAATAACATCCATTAAATAGTGGAGAAGTACTGTTATTTTTGAGGTTTCTAATGTGATGTCGTAAATAATTACATTTTTTCCGCTTACATTGCAAACGCAGGCTGAACCCTACGAGTTTTATCAAAATAATGTACTAAGTATTGTACACATTGAAAAGGTCTACAGAAAAGTCCGCGATGGTATATATGTATATGATGTATATGGAACGCGCTTCCTGAATCTGTGTTCCCCGACGAGTACAATATGGGGGTCTTCAAGCGAAGAGTGAACCGGTACCTACTAGGGAAGCGCGTACCATCTTAGACCGCATCTTAGCTTTCCATCAGGCGAGATGTGGTAAAGCGCTTCCCTATCTAGAGTAAAAAAAAAAAAAAAAAAAAAAATGTCTATCTCTTATGGATAACCCACAATAACTTTTTTTTGTCATTTACTTTTTACGACAAATAATGGTTAATTTTCGAAGTGATTTTAACCAATACAGCATTAATCCTTAACCAATTAAATACCTTGAATACATTGTTCATTTAATATAGATCTATATGGCCCTTTACACCGTATGATTTAAGTGAATATTTTCGAAGATATTACAGATTTAAAAATTGCGGGACGTAGCGTTTGCGGCGGTACCGGCCGGCCGCCATTGCACCCGTGCGAAGCCGGGGCGGGTCGCTAGTAAAGTATAAAGTATTCGACAAACAATGAACATTGTTACTAGATTGTTTTGAAAAATATTCATGTTTTATGATAAATGGAATAAAATACGACCCTTATTTTTCATCAACATCATCATTCAAAGGGGTTTGAAACTTTTTGTATGGACGCTGGCATATCGACCCGCC
>CAJQZM010034901.1:0-14273 GCA_907164665.1 Colias nastes
AATCTGAAACAAGTCGCGACTGCGTGGACGATTTACAAGAAATATCTATGGAAATATCTGATAAATATTTGGGCTCATCAAAATATTTCGCTACAGCGAATCGGGTATGACGCCACGTTTAATCCGGTCAAGTTAAGCATTTGAAATAAGGATAATTCCGGGAAAGCCAAATTTTGGTGAGGAGCTGGAGTGTACCATAAAAAATAAAAATTGAAAAGTCCCCACTTATCCCATGTGTGCTTCAAAAGTTATTCGGGGTCAAAGGTCAAAATTTGAGGTTTTTTGGATTTTTCTCGAAAACCGTAAATTGTATAAAAAAAGACGTCAGACCAAAGTTTTAGATCTTATAATTCTCCACAAAAAAGGTCTCTATGATTTCTTTCCCAAGAGTTACTATTTCTGAGATATCGCGATTTGAAGAGATACATTATACATTTTGGTGACAGCCAATTTCAGGGAACGTTCCCATACTATGTGACCTAGTTTTTAAGATTTTTCGACCCCTACCTCCCCTCGGTAACCACTTGTTGTATATGCAAAGACCCCCCTCCCCCCTTCAAGTTTTTTACGTAGTATGATTTTCAATCATTTCACAGGCATTTTCATTCATTTCTTTGTCTAAAACCTAATAAATTATATACTAAAACCTTCCTCTTGAATCACTCTATCTATTAAAGAAAACCGCATCAAAATCCGTTGCGTAGTTTTAAAGATTTAAGCATACAAAGTTACATAGGGACAGAGAAAGCGACTGTTTTATACTATGTAGTGATGTGTCTCTTCAAATCGCATTATCTCAGGAATGGTAACTCTTGGGAAAAAAATCATAGAGACCATTTTTGTAGAGAATTATAAGATCTAGAAATTTGATTTGAGACATTTTTTTTTTAAATTTACAGTTTTCGAGAAAAACTGAAAAAATCTGAAATTTTGACCTTTGACCCCAAATAACTTTTGAAGCACACATGGGATAAGTGGGGACTTTTCAATTTTTATTTGTTATGGTACACTCCAGCTCCTCACCAAAATTTGGCTTTCCCGGAATTATCCTTATTTCAATACTATTTTCAAGCTTAATTTGACCGGATTAGTTATGTTATGATACACATTTGAGTTTATTTTACGACATGGGATATTCACGTCACTAAAATAACGTAAAATGACTATGTATATTCATAAACACAATTTTGTTTCCTAGTGAAATTCTGACGATGTTATTTACCTACATCGTTTATGATTTTCAAATCAAAATACCAATTGCGTCTCGAATGACGTTGAATGCTTATATTGCATGACGCAATTAAAAACTTTTTTTTTAATTAGTTGGTTTAATTGTCATAATTAAATTAGTATGCACCTAAACCTTTATTAAAACAGATACAAAGAATATAGCTGACAATATTTCACAACTGAGTAGAAATAAACCTGTTTATGTTATGTTTATAAACAATTATTAATCTATTGTTGATCTTATGAATGCGGCACATTATTTATGATATTTTATGGATTAGTTAAAGCAGGCAAACTCATAATGGGATTAAATTTAAAATTATAACTAAGTAACTTTAATATTTTATTGAATAAATAGAGATATAAAATAAAATATTTATACAGACTTATACACTAGACAACAAAGAGAATATAGAGATTCTATGAAATAAATGAGCCTATGCCAACATATAACACAAAAAAATATCAAACAAATATATGAACTTCGTTAATATTTTCACATTAGATTGCAAACTTAATTGTAGTTATGTGTCGTACAAAAAGGTACAAATAGTTACAAAATATGAAGGCAGCTGTGTGGTCGTCAGTAGTAATTTACACTTAGTTATGGTTGTCCTTAATAGAATTTATGTAATTTGAAGTCATAAATTGAAGACAAATGTTGGTTAACTTTTACGCACGTAACTGATTGGGCAATAAACGGTTTCAAAACGAGCGGTTTCGCATGATAATAATCGATGTGTATATTAATAATGAAATAGTTTTGCGAAACTTTACCAAAATTAAAGAACGATAAAGTATAATATCTAAATTGTAAACGGCAGCAATAAGAATTAATGACTTGTATGATAATAATTATAGTGAGTCAAAACTGTATGATTAACTGTATGATTTCAGCTGAGTCATTTTACTTTTTTAGTTAAATTGTGTTGAATACAATACTGTTAAATTAAAGAACAGTTTCCGTGAAATAATCTTCATATTTTTTGAAGTTGTTATTAAACAGTTTGGTTTATTGCATAAAATATTTTATTTAAATTAGGTTATTAAATGTTAATGACAATTTATTTATGAACGGTTATAACATAAATAATATTCATATTTAATTACATCGATTAATCTTTACACATAAAATTTTAGAACCTGTCAACTTGTTTCCTAAAAGTTTTCATAGCGCAGCCCTATCATTTTTGTAGTGAAAGTAAAGTACAGATCTGTGTATACTATGTATGTATATTATACATAATAGTGTCAGGCTAAACTAAGGTAGTGGCAACGGCCTCGCAGGCAGGAAGCTGGGCGCTTCCGAGCGGAAGCGGTGGAGACGGAAGGCCTCGCGACTTATGACTTAATTGCTTATGTTTGTCTAGGTTTTGACTACTGGTGTCGGTAATGAGTTGAGATTGTTGATGTGACTGTTTTGATTGGTGCCGGTTTGAGTCTAGATTCGAGTAGATGTTCTATTGGAAAATAGAACTATCTTTAAATGCAGAGATTTCATAGGATTTGTTTGTCAAGATATTATTAATAAATGATGTATGATATAGATTGCATATTAACAAGTGACGGTACCTGTAAAATCAAAATCAAAGTCAAAATATTCTTTCAGTAACACTTTTTTCGTGACACTCTGAATGCACTCTACTTTTGATAACTCTACATTTTTAGATTTTTTATCCAATAAAAATAATTATATTCATATAAACCTATTAATTTGCAAGATAGATTGTAAGATAAATGTGAACATATCACTTTATACATTCGTCATAGACCATCATAATCTGACGAATTAAAATGAATCAAGAAAACACAAGGAAAACCGAGTAATTGGGATTCAATCAAATCTGTATTTTTTCCTCCTCGTAGTTTTTATAATCCATAATCTTATTTATTACAATGAATGGATCCAAAAAGAAATTCCCACGCCATCGAAAATGCGTCGACAATATGCCATTGCGTCCGTAATAAGGAAGGAAGTTCACGACTCCAGAATGAGATGGGCAATAAAAAAGCGAGCGATTTTGTGGATCGTATCGAGGAAATGGTACGGCCAATACATGAAGTATGTCGATGGGCAGGCGATGGCGACGGAAGTGACTTGCTTCCGATTGACCTCGGTCGCTGCTTACATTTTGTCGGAATCAACCAGGGTGGCTCGATATTTCATTGTAAATCGCTTCCTGGTTTGCAGTACATATTTGAAATGAGGAATCGAACGGATTGATTGATCGATCTTGACATATTAGTAAAATTATTAATAGATTGAAAAGTTTAATTCCTTATTGCAGCCGGTTATATCGGTACTATATAGATCGCTGGTACTCATAATGTGGTCGCGGAAGAATTCTAACAAATACCCGCGGCCCCATCATTAAAGCGGCTCGACGGAACACAGTGGGGTTTTAGTCGGTAAGAATCCGACATAACCCACGGCTCCTTCCCCGGGGGCCGTGGGTATCTTTGGAAGATTTCCCCACTATAAAAAAAAAAAAAAAAAAATGGTACTCATAATGAAAATAAACACAGATGTTATTTCTATAGCTAATCGTAGAATTTATTTAAATAGAAAAGTATGAATAAGTAAGAGCAGAAATTAAAATAGGTTTATTGTTATGATTAATAAAATTAAACATTTACTTACACGCAGCAGAAAAACAAGAATATTTTCTCAGAATAAATGCGACAGAGATAAAATGGAAAAAAAAAGCACTTAGCATATTTGAATAAGAAAATCGTGTTCTCAATTACTCTAACAGATTTAATTAGAGACTGGAACTCATCCGAGGGTGAATTAAGTGAACCTACTCATCCATTAAAGTTTCTCATGAGGCTGCAAATGGAGTCCAGGCTTTCGTGGAAAAATACTTAACGATGCAAATAGTTTGGTAACTAACTCGCGGTTATTATGTGTCCGACGCAATTTCGACGCCCGAGTGGATTATGTTCGATACGCATCTTGTTTCAACTTCCATTGCTCGCGCACAGCTATCTTAAGTAGTGGAGTAACATACAAACTGTTCGATGTAAAGCGAACATGTTGATAATTTACTAGTGCACAGAGTTGGTAGTGGCGCGGTGTCAAATGTCGTGGTAAAGGGGAAAAGGCGGGTTGCGTGGGCGCAGAACGAGTGAGACCGGTCCCCAGGTGCCGGCTCCGGCAACAGACCCGCACTCGATAACAATTTATTTTAATTACAAAGCATATTGATCAATATTTTACACAATTTGATAACGTTGTGAGGATTTTAATTTCCTCGTCGCATACTGGAATGCACTTTAATTGAAGTCGTCACGATCGTCTCCCTTGAGTATATGCAGTTTGCAGTTCCGTCTTTGTTTTCCTCGTGTAACCTAAGTAATGGCAAATATTGTGTAACCGTAATTGCTGTGTTATAGTAATAGGAACAACATAATGGCTGGCTAATTCGTCCCGTCATAACAATAAGCGGCTTGGCTAAGCAGGAAAGTCAATACGGTTGTTTGCGTATACAGCAATCAGCTCCGAGCTGTCGAGTCATGTATCTTAATGCAACTATGTAGCCGTGATATTGCAAAACTATCTAGAAGCATTGGTATCTCCATAATAATTGAATTAAAAAATATCTTACATAATATCTCTACTTACAAATGATGTCATAAGAATGTATTAATACTAGCTGTGATATCGCTTTCGTAGTACGAAGTTACAATAAAATTGTTTACAAATTTTCGTTACCTCAGATTTTGTCATATTAATTTGTATAGTATTTTCGTATGACTCTACCAGATATATTCGCGTGTGAAAAATACATTGATAACATTTATGTTAACTTGCAAAATAAATATGATGTATGAATTTCCATAGATTAAAATATAGCGCTAAAATTATACGCTGCAAAACCAATGTCCAATAGTGTTTTATAAGGATGTTTTACGATATTTATTTTATATGTTTATCCCATGGTAATAAAAGCCGTGTTATATCCAATATATACGTTATGTAAGACACTGGTACGACGAATAATTATTATCTGTTACAAAGCGCCTGTATCTTGTAATATTAAAACATAAGCAATATCGATTTGATTGGAATTATGCAAATGCCTTCACTCGATGCAGTAACAACAAAACGTCATTAACAACTACAAGATATCTTGTCGCATTCATTTCATCGTAATCTATTCTAAATCACAATGCTTTATTATTATTGCTAAATTCATTATGGTGTTATTACGTCGCGGTCGATTGAGAGCATGAATTCACTTAATTTGTATTTTGTACTAACAATTTTCTGTTTGAAAAATTCACATTGCAAAATATCTAGGGTTAAAAAGTAATCTTTAGTGGGTTATCAAAAAAAAGGTGTTTGTTATGTCTTCAAGCTATAAATATCTGTATTGATGAGTGTAAATGAAATATTTTCCGTTTACCATATACTTTAATATAATAAATTAACAACATGATGTTATTTTTCTATTGTAGGTAGTAAAACGATATGTTTACTTATACATTACCGATTATGGCCCTATTTATATAGTAGTTACTCTGTCTACATGCCTTCTGTTAAATATAATAATTTATCTTCGCACTAATAGCGTTAACTATTTTATTTTAATCTGGACATAAAATTGATAAATAAGTAGAGGTGTGCGTAGCGATTTGTGAGAAGAAATCAGCCAAATGTTTGCTAACACGATTTGTGAATTTGGTTTCAATGGTCAGTTTCTAAGGAGTGCCTCTTCTCTATATTAAAATATGGTAAAATTAGTATGTATTTCAGAAACACGAAAGAGTCCATAAATTTTAAATATTAGCGTTTCATCTGGGTCAATTTCTTTTATTCATGTGGGATAAATGAATTTATAAATAAATATGAAAACACGACACTATTTAGCTCGACATTATTCGTAAATTGCCTTTGTTTAATCTTTTTCAGGTTGAAATGGTGCAACTAAAAGTTTTATTTGTACCTTTACTGCCTCGGGTTTCAGGCATAGGTATAAATAATGGAACTTAATACAAATGAAGGTCTAACACCTGTAATAAAAACATCGTGTAAAAGTTCATCAAAATTAGAGTATCTCTCTAGACTCTAGACTCTTCTGTTTTCCAAATTTTGTATGTAATTTTTTTCCACGAATTACATTTCACACTATTTGACCTCAATTATATGAGAGCTTGAGCCGAAGTTTTCTCAAGCTAGTCTGACTAACAAAACCCACATAAAATTAAAACAATACCACTGGCATAGGACTTGTTGACGCGTGAGTTTGTTTACGCGCATCTTTTTGTGGTAGGGCCGATAACATATCGAATATGACTACTAAAATTGATTTATGATAGAAAAATTTACGTTCGAAGCACGTATTTAGTCACATGTGGAACGCAGTTTAAGGCAATGGTACGTGATGTTCACGGTATTACAAAACTGACGTAACTGACTGTTATGTAGAAACGAGGACAAAGTCAAGGTCTGATAATTTCACTTATAGGAATAATACTGAGGAAAGCCCAGAAATGATTGCTAAAGATACCTCCTTGGACCTTGGCGTTTGTGCGGTTTTTATTTAAAAGTATACGTGATCTGTGGTCAGAAATTGTGATATCAATGAATGAAGGAAAAAGTCAAAATCAGTTGTATGAAAATCATATTTTCATGATGTATGAAAATTATTACTATGGTCAATGTGAAAACTATACCACAACACTTTTTTCATCTTGTTTAGGTACTATTGCTTATTTGGCTCAAGAAATCTCCAACCTCTGTACTCTTGCTTATATTATATTATAGTAATTTCATTTATGGAATATTTTTCCATTGTCCTACCATCTTATTTACTATTAAGACGCTAATATGAACTTTGTATCAAACAACACGTATTGATCACATTGACACAAAAAATATGATGGATTATGAATATATACGGTTAAGGTAAATATTACTTATGTATAAATAAAGCTGAGCTATAAATTATAATACATAATGAATAAACAACGACGTGTAATATTAATCCTCTCAAGATTTATCTATTCGGTAAATTATAAAATTGGTCAACAGGATTAAATTAGTTGACTAATAACTAATTTGACGTTTCAAAACTAAGTATATAATTTGGTGAATTATGGTACGTAGCGAACGAATGTAACTACATAGTAAGTTGAAAATAATAAAAATGTATTTAAAATGTTGATTGAACATGTTTCAATTTTGAATTTAAGGTATAATAAATAATAATTTTAGATTTAAGGTTATTGTCCTCTTTTTTATAAGCAAAAAAATAACCACTAATGGTGGCCTTGTGGATATTTGCACATTACTTAAACTTGACTATTCTTTAAGCTTGATCGCTATTATTTGCGTGTTAGTATCCTTAATACAAAATACACGAAGCCAATTACTAAGACAATAAAGTGTGCGCACGAACAACCCTTTGACCAAATAACCCATTTGAAATTTTCAGAAGAAACATAATGTTCTTAGAAACCGGTTCTGTGGCTCAGTGTGATTTGTTCCATACGTCGTGCTACATGATAAGATCAGCATCACGAAGGAGGGATACAGCGTCTTATTGGGTTACAATTTACACTTCCTACTACTTGCATACAATAGACTACTTATTTATTTGTTTATTATGAAATGAATGCGTGTGAGAGTAAGGTGATATGTAGTAAAGTAATACTAATATCTTATTAATGTACATTTTTTAAACATTCAAATGGTCTAATTTTATGTAGGAGTGTTAAGCGTAAAGAATATCGATCATTGAAATAGATATGAAATTCGTCTGATCTATACGCAAAAGCTAAGATAGTGTGATTGGAAGCAGGCGATAACTCTAGTTCTTTATATCAACGTGACTTTTATATTATTTGAACCTATTTGAGCGGATAAATGACGCAAATTGTAACAAACAAAATACTATGTATCATGTTTACGTTCGAAATTATTATGAAAATATAAACACTAAGGATGCTAATGAAGTAGTTGTCGGCATCAGGTAGAGTAAGACGGTTTGCACGTATGCACTAGTTTAATAAAAAAATATCTTGCTCTAAGAACATTTTATTTGTTATAGGAACATATAGAGCGGATCGTGACATGATATGGAAAAAAAATACTAATAAGAATCAATAAGTAGCATATAAAGATCAAGGAGTCATTTCTATTTCCTTATGGCATTAGCATTTTATGGAGTGAAGCTAAGCTAGTCGCATTACTAAGTTACATGGGTGCAAATGAATACTCATTTGTTATGGCAGTTTCACTATTCTGTCCTTTTTGAGGAACAAATATACAGGAGAAATAAAAGGCAGCTCTGAGGTTCTAGTCGTAATAATGCTAACGCTGTAATACTCGGACAAAGGATTATGATTTGTGGAAGTTTTATTTTGCAGAAAGATAACATTTTTATGCTAATTTAATATTTGACCTATTTTCTGTTATCAAATAGCCTTCGTCCTTTTTCAAGCTGATAGAAAACTATTATCTCATCTGCCTACAATATGTTTTATATTTTAAATATTTTCGGTGAAGATTATAGTTTTTTTTAACAACAAACCGCCCATAACGGTTTCGCCTGGGTGGAAGTAGGGTAAAAAGTATCCTATTATTTAGCAATACTTTTTCTGGTTTGTGAGTTATTGAGTAACAATCATAAAAACTTTCACATTTATATTATTATTACCAGGATAGCTGGATATATCAAGGGAGTTGATTCATATTTCGTATTAAATTTTAGTATTCACAGACAGTAAAGAACTTTAAACTAAGGTCACTATAATTATGTAACGATAGGATTACGTGTACAAGTCCATGCACAATATGTTCGTAATGAACTAGTGGGTATTTCCGTACGTGAATATATTATTTTCTGTTATATATGTGATTGACCGCTACCTTAGTCAACTGTTACCTCTTTTGCGATACTTCGTTAGCGTACACTTTGAACCCAATTCAATTGTTTAAATATTTATTAATACTGATTTTTGTCAACGGTCATTTACATTTTTATCGCATTCTCTATATTATTCAAATATTGTTAATATCTTAAATGTGATATGGTTCGAATGACATATTTTTATTTATTTTCTTTATTGGAAAACATACAGAGACAAAGACAGAGATATATAAAACAAAAAAATCTTATTAACTAAAGATACATGAAAATGCCTCCTTATAGTGTTTTCACTGGGAACATATATAATTATTTTTGCCAACACTCAGCAGTAAGAGAGACAAGAAAAAATAATCGATAATTGATATTTATCATGCGTACATAAAGACGGAGGTAAACAAGTATTTGCAAAATCTTTACACATTAACATTCTTACATGTTCAATAGCAATTTTTTTACATTCATTTTGTAAGACGAAGAGGAACAAGAAAACATATCAAGATCATTCATATAGGTATTATAAAAACTGGACATTCTGTGAAGAGGCACACGAAGACCCGTATTGGTTCTGGCGGTCGGTATATGAAATAAGTCTTTTGAGCGTGTTGATCTTTTGAACCATCTCCAATTTATTTATGTAAATATTGTAAAACGGATTCCAGATGGGACAGGCATACTCTAATTGAGATTGCACAAGAGTTTTGTAGAGACATACAAAGGCGTCTCCGTCCTTGAAAGCCTTAGTAACGCGTGTAATAAAGCCCAACATGCGGTAAGACTTACTGATCTATATGTTGATCGAGTATTAAACATTCGTCGAAGTAGACACCGAGATCACGAATGCAGGAAACCGAATCCAGTTGGTGACCTCCCAGATTAAATACTGTTGGAATTTTGTTGTTCTTTTTAGAGTAAGTAATGTGTAATTGTTTTAAACATCTTGAATTTTAAATTACCAGACGCCAATTTGGCATTATGAGTTGGCATACAAATTATTCATTATTTAGTGATGTTTACCAATAAATAATGCACAAATAGTCTGTTAATAAAAATCTGTTAAATCTGTTATTATCTATAATCTGAATCTGAAGCTATTGAATTGAACTAGGAAGTTCCATACAATACAAAAAAATATGTCATATAATTAACTATGCCCATATTATTCGCAATAAAATTATTATCTCATCTCATCACCCAACAAATAGTACATGCTTGAATTATTGACGTTTTCCAATTACCCAGTTTCCTCATCACTTATTATAGCATTCGAAGTGCGGAAGATTTTATTGAATTAAAGAAATCCGCTCTTTACTTTTTGCTCACTTGACATTTTCCTATATGTACAATCATTAACGATTCAATATATATATTTTTTGCAGGGTATGTATACAGAGAAAAACACTATTGGGCGAGGCAGACTCACGGGCGGTTCGGTCGGGGAACCAGTTTCGAGAACTTAGTTCTTATATGTACATGCTTATTTATATTTTTCTGTAACGGCAGCGTGACAGGCGTGAGGCGAGAAGCGGACCATGTGTAATTTTTAAACCCCTCAATACATTATGTTATTTGCCAATAAAGATCAGTGTGTATATCTCCGCTCAACATCGACGAGAATTCTAGAATTTTATTCGATATGATGCTATGATGAATAATCTTTTGCATAAAAGAAACAGCGCATGTTTTTTATTTATTGAATAAATTATATATTTTTTGTCATTGTAATCAAGATATATTGTGAATATACATACTTCAATTTTATGTATCCGTAAAAAAAGTTCATGTAGGTACATACTAAGATACATTAAACCTAAAATGTCAGATTTTTCCATTTAACAAAAATAGCAAAATATTTAAAAAATAAGTAAAAAATGATATAATTCAAAATGAATATGACCGAATCCTCCGCAAAAAATGCAATAAGAAGCGACTACTTTATTGTTCGTGAATACGTTCTGTTTTTACACGACTTTAACGACCCTCATGTGTCAATTTAGTTTAAAAAGATCATGCAATTTTTAATCGATGGTTATAAAAAATAAAATACGCATTAGACGAGTTTTTATTGTTAGTATAACAGCTGTATTGATTTTTTTTTTGAGTATGTAAATTATTGTATGTGTTGTTTTTTACCTATCGTTCTGACGTGTATCATATTTATATTCTAAAAACGACCGATATATATTTGTAAGTTTATTACATTATTTTTAGGTACAACTGCTATAATTTCGTTTAGTTTTTATCCGTGTCAACCCGTGTCATCCCAACTCCTGATTGATATCTTGATTCAGGACTTAATTTTAATTTCAGTCTAGGTCTGTTAGGTGTCCCCAGGAAACTATTCAATTTACATAATATTTTCCACTTAGCTTCCGATTCGTGAATTTCTTAAACACCGAAAATCTATGCCAAATTACAGCGTGATCAGCGTGCGTGATGTTACGCAACTATGAATTTTTTGTCTGAAATATTACATCAAGTTTCCATGAAACATATTAGATATGCACGTTGTTATGTTGCATGACTGATTCAATGGTTCATAGGTGATTGATCCTCTCATGGCTGACTGTGGAGACTGCACGTGGTTTTCGTTACAAGTATTTGCACGATATATTGCCGATCGAGTATGACGCTGAGAGATATACAATACATTTTACGGCTTTAATGTGATGGATCTTATTGGATTTGGTTACAAACGATGTTCGATTAAATAAGCTATTGTTCGGAATTGCTTGGAATAATGTATAGTGCGAATACGCATGAATTTGGATGAGTCTTGGTTTTATTCTTGGAATAACAATATAGTGATATATTATGTACAGTGTACACTGTGCATATTAAAATATGTATGATATAAATATCGAAAGTCTAGGATTCAGACTTATTCTCTACACATCAACCAGCCTTGTAAAACAAATTAAGTAAGAAAACTTGAAATAGGTTAAATCCTCATTATTAACATATGGAATTAAGCATAGGGAATAATAAAATTTTAATAAGGTTAATTCATTGAAGAAGCAATCAAGTATTATTATTAAACTCGTTTCATAAGGAAATAAAAGTAAGCTTTTAGGCAGACAGTTATAAAATTCTTAATTTTTTTATTTTGCAGACACATGTTGGTATTTAATATTGAACTTTTGAAAAGATGGCATTCGAAATTGAAGTATTTTAAATTTATGTTCATCCGCATTATTTCAACAGCACATTATACATATACTTATTAAGTAAGTATATAGGAAATAAATGATTAACTTAAATATCTTATTAAAAAGTGACTTTTTTGTTGGGGCTAAAATGGAGGTGGCTAAGTCGATCATTTAATTTTAAATTTTAATGCACGTAATTTTCATCTACCACTGTACGATCACATTTGTACGTGTAATAAAATTATTCCATATATACCTACACGATAATAGAACACTAGGATACTGTTTTATAAGATTAGTTAGCATATTCATAAGACACAATCATACATTTTCCTTTGTTCTTTGATCATAGTGTAACAAATTATTTAGATGAACAAAACATGTTTCTAAGAAAATAAGGTGATATTTATGAATTAACGCTAGACGATACTTAGGTACAAGTTTCACGTAGTTTTCCTTATGTTATCCGTGAGCCGGATATTTGATACATTATGTACACTCGAAAACCTATGTTGCCATAGTAACAGATGAGGAAGTAATTAATCGGGATATCGTCTTGTTCTCAAGCGCCTGACCTCGTTGCTTTAATTTTGGTAATCGTTTTATGATTGCTATATGTGTAGCAGAGATCACGAACCTTTGTGACGTGATCACATCTGCATCCGTGTGATACGAGGAATATGTTACATGTAATATTGTGTATGTGGCTTTATTAAAACTTTGTTTTTGTCTTCTGATGTATAAAATAATGCACTAAGCTTAAAAATAAGCTTAGAAATTTTTGCTGCTAACTGTTTTACTTTTTTTGCTCTACATATTTATATAGAATTTCGTAAAGATAACATACAATGACGAAAAGGAGGATTTATTTTCAAATTTGATTCACACAAGAACGTTCACACGTTTTCTTTTTTGAGGTAGCTTTTTAATTTGGAAATTGCAGAAAAGATCCTTAAACTTCTAAAGCCTAATGTTTTGCACCACTGCTCTATCTGGTTTGTTAATACATAAATTCATTTCGCATCGAAAATAGGATGTCGATAGACAATTAATAATATTTGTCTATGAAGTTTCATGGTGCCTTTTAATTCAGTGTTATTTTTGTAAATATATTTTTAAGGTATTTTTTCCTATAAATGCATGTAAAGAAAATCGCACCATCATATAGATCTTAGTTTATAAAAATTACGACACAATGGACTGATTTTGCCCAAGTGCTGCTCAAATACTGGCACCTAAAAAATCTAAGATAAATGTACCTAAATATAAATAAGTAATAAATAAATAAATAAATATTTCGGGACAATTTTCACACACGGCACGATCTGATCCCATACCTACTAAGCTTTCGCTTGTGTTATGGAAACCAGATGGCTGATAAACATACATATATAATTTTAAATAAATACTTATATAGATAATTAACACCCAGACACAGAGCAAACATCTATGTTCATCACACAAATATTTGCCCCGGGTGGGAATCGAACCCACGACCTGTGGCTTGGAAGGCAGGGTCACTACCAACCACGCCAACCGGCCAGTCGATATATAAATATACTATTTCTTCATAAATAAAATAAGAACTACTCACCGTCTAAAGTCCCAACCCAGTTCTCATGCGCCTGACCTATTTAAGACCATGAATAGACATCAAAAAGTCCAGATTACCATATGCCAAGCAAACAACACTAAGACATGAGTCATATTGTAATAATGCATTTATTGTAATTGCAAAGATCACGCGATTTATCAGTAAGTCACGGACTCCGATTGTATTACGAGGTGTTATATTGTATGTTGTTTGGTAAAACCGATGAAATTCCGAAGTATTCAATCCTGTTCTTATAGCATGGAAGAACATTAGGGATTTCCTGTAACGTCCATCTCGTATTATTAATTATTGTAATGAATGTAATTGCAGAATGTAATAACTCTAAACAGCAGAACGATAGCGTCTTATCAAATCAAACGATAATTATTATAGAAGTTTTAATAATCAGGATATCAAATATAATTA
>CAJQZM010034902.1:1057-20925 GCA_907164665.1 Colias nastes
ATAATTCTTTTTTTATTATATTCCTTGAAGTACGAGGATGGTTCTTACTTCTTATGGAGAGAAAACGTAAACATGTACCACGGGCGAAGCCGGGGCGGACCGCTAGTAAATAATAAAATAATAAATAGTGTATTAGATTTGTTATTGTATCTTGTATACCTACGAATAATTATTCTTACGTCTTGTTGGGAAATGTTCAAATACCTACCTATTGAAATAATTTACTGTTACAAATCATTAGTGTTATTAGGTAGTTTTGAGTGAATAGGCATGGATCAGAAATTCAGAATATAATATGCTACTAACTACTCAAATACATACATGTTTTGATAAAAAAAAAACAATAGTGTAATGTAATAAAATAAAACTGCGTTTTATTGTAATCAATTTAGACATTATTTATTTTCCAAAATTAATGATGAATAAAATAGTTTACGCCAACAAATATGTATATTGTATAACTTTTATTTTTATAACAATCGTTCATAATAAACCGTAGCAAGTAGCGTTTTGATTCTCACGTATAAGTAACTATAAGTTATAGAGGTCAGTGACCGTCAGTGACAAACACTATGGATACCTACGCTCGCGAATGCAAATTCGGTGTTTTGCTAATTATTGATAATCATTGAATTCGTTTTGAAATAGCCTGTACTTTGTAATTTTTAGTGTTATAGACATTTATAAAATGTGGTGCTCATTTTTTTGTAATAAATCATCCCGCTAACGCTATTGTATTTTCGTTGTTTTATTTCAAGTGAACACCTATACAATTTTGTCACGAGCCGCCTCTGGCCTCTGGGTGAAATAAACAAGTCAAATGATTTTTGTTCTAATTGTATTTTGGTAGTAGTTTGTTTAGAATTTACATTACCATTGTTTAATTTTTACCTACTATATTTTACTAAAAGTCGAGTGCGTCGAAATCGTAAATATCTTTTTCACCTTCCTGGTTTTTTTCCATAGTAAATAGTGTTTTAGATTTGTTGTTGTATGAATAATTATTCTTACTTGTTGGTTATGAAATGTATATTGAAATAATTTACTTTTACAAATCATTAGTGATATTAGTTTTGAGTGAAAATGCTTGGATCAGCATAATATTATATCATAGGTATATGCTACTTCAAATACATGTTTTGATAAAAAAAACAATAGTGTAATGTAATAAAATAAAACTGAGTTTTATTGTAATCAATTTTGACATTATTTATTTCCCAAAATTACAACAAAATAGTTTACGTCAACAAATATAACTTTTATTTTTATAACAATCCTACTTCCTACTAATGCGAAAGTTTGTGAGGATGTGTATCATGTGTGTGTTTCACGCAAATACTACTGAACCGATAACAATGAAATTTAGCACACATATAGAACGTAACTTGGACACATTGAATGGGTTTTATCCCGGAAATCCCACGGGAACGGGAACTATGCGGGTTTTTTTTTTTAAATGCGGGCGGAAAGCTAATCGTTCCTAATATAAACCGTAGCAGGTGGCGTTTTGAAGTTTTGTCTACCCATACAGAAAAATGGAAAACTTGTTTTAGATTCACGCCATCTAGAGTTAAATCTTTATCATTTTTGTATACGTCTGTGTTTCACGATTCACGCCATCTAGACTTAAATCTTTATCATTTTTGTATACGTCTGTGTGTGTAAACGACCCTGTATGCAATGACAGATGTTATAATGCATTTTTTTACCGAATCGGGTGGATTTTAAGGCAATGATATGACATATTTCAATAAAATATAATATTCAGTAACCGCCATGACTATTCCTACGACTTTAAGGTTTTCCAATTACGCAAAAACTCAAATAAACTAGAAATGTAGAATTCAGCGCCATCTAGCGGAACATTGGCTGGGAACAGATCGTAGCAATCACCTTAAAATTATTCACACCTTAGGCAAATTTAAATATATCGGTAACAATTGCAAAGTAGAACACATGGAAGAAAAACTACAAGAAATATTAGCATTTTGGACCGTTACTCATTACTTTCGCTTCCAGTTGTATTATTATATTTTTCATTTAAAACTCACGATAATTATTTTGTTCAAATATATGTACATACATAATACATATAGATATTCATTTTATACCTACATTATCATCACTACTTTATTAAATGTTAGAAATACGAAAAATTATGGGCAAGATTTGTCGTGTTTTTCTTTTTTTATGGACTCAAAAATTTGCGGTTGAAATCAACTCTAAATTTAATTCAGAGAAATGTTAAACAAAGTCTTGATCGTTTATTTTTACGAATCGAAGACCGTTCTAAAATGGAGAAACTAGCAACTAGATTAAGATTAACATCGTGTAATTAAATCTGCATTTTCCACATAGTTTTATATAACAATATCTCGGAATGGTTGATCCAGTCAAAAATAAAACATCCATAGTGGTTACGTTTGGAAAGTACCATAAATAGTGTAACAGACTTTCAATGAATTACGATACAGTAATCGTGACTCTTTACTCTTTAGCCATGGACACGACTGTATTTCATCACTAGGTAATCTCTGTTTTCCGATACATTCATAAACTGTGAGGAAAAGTATGTATAGTTTTAGCACAGACTAATAATAATATACTACGGTTTTAGTGAACATTTTAGATATTCATTTCAAATATTTAATAACAAATAGGTATGTATCATGCGTTTTCTGTTCCGCGCCGTTCCCTGAAAGTTGTGTTGATACCTATTTGATTTCGTTGCAATTTTCCCGAGCTATCCAGCTACTGGTCTACTGCACATAGGTATATAATATTATGTCTCCCTTGCGATACTTCGGTATAAAATTTAGATTTTATAGTGTTCAACACGATTTATAGTTTGCTAAATTTATGCCTGAAATCGTATTGATTTTACCGCACTCTATTCGTAAGAAATTAGAGTCAATAATGTTTTATCAATTCTTGATGTTGGCATTGGGCTAAACTCAAAAAGTTCAGCATGTACCTAAGTAGGTAGGTATTTACTTCAAATTTGGTAGAGAAAGGTCATGGGACAAGTTGTATCCCGGAAATCCCACGGGAACGCGAACTAGGTAGGTACCTACCTATGCGGGTTTTTCTTTGACAACGCGGGCGAAGCCGCTGACGGAAAGCTAGTAATTACTAATTAATAAACATGACGCTGAATGGCTGTTTTTATATCGAAAGTGCGTAAGTTTCAGATGAGCAATTATTTTGCTTTATTTTAAATTGCTGAAATGAAAATAAAAATGCAAAACGTGCTTGAATGCTAGGTACACGAGATAGAACGGATGGATGCTAAATCGCAATCATAAACTAGTTTAGATAAGATCCTTATTAGGAAATTTGTAAATCAATAAAATTACGTCGCTTATGACCTAATGTTTCACCTCATTATTGACGACACTCGATACGAGTAGCGGTCAGCGGATGCGTTGCCGACTCATGGATTGCAAGGTGGAAGTGAACCTTGGAACGCAATATTTTTTGAGTTATATTTTGTTACATAGTAAAATAGGCAGTATGCAGCACAAAACGCACAGTGCGATACGAATAATTAGGGTGTTAAAATTTTGAATATTTTTTACTATCTACCACTTCAGGAATTTTTCTAATAAGAATCGTGTTGGTAGGTGATACCTAATTAGTGGAAAAATTGGTTGGTCATAAAATTCAATAATTACAAAAATTGTACGTAGGTATACCTATGCATAAGCCTATGCAATTCTTTGTTTGTTTATCTTTCATGTCGCAACTAGGTATGTTTTTTTTTCATTTGGTGTAAGGAGGCTAGAGTCTAGACTAGACAGTGACATAGACTACCTTTTATTGCGCCGGATGCCCATGGGATTTTCGTTTGACCTCGCGGCTACCTAGCGGTATTAGGTAAAAATATTTTCGTAATGTATCAAATGATAGCAGAGAAGATTCATAAATACTTAAACGAATCAAATGTCGTCAAATCAAATGTGTTATTCGGTACGGTTATGCGTTAAAAAATCAATTAATTTAAAATTGGTAGTAGGTAGCAGTAATTGGTATATTATACCTATACTGTGGTAATAGGTATAATCAATGGTATAATCTGAGATTTTATTAGGTTCCAGGAACAACGAATTAGAGAACACTCGTAGGTATAGACTATATAGGTATGGATGAACCATAAAAGTCTTAAGTTACTAAACACCTGCACTAATCACCTGCACTCGCACTAATCAAAGTGTGAACCAGCCATTAGTGGCTTCGTCTTATTAATTATCCCATAAATTGGAACCACCGTTCAAATAACAGGACAATATTCACACTGAAATACCTATTGAATTTTTTCAAAAACTACAACTACCTAGGTAGGTATTATTTTTAAAACAAAATTGTATTCCTTCGGAACCTCTCTTTATAATATGTTCTGTGTTCGGAACCCATGACGATACGAAATAGGTACCTACCTACATTTAGGAGTTTAAGTTAGAATTAGTAATTTCACATAGGTACCTAGGTAACTAGGTATATTTAATTACTTTCATTGAAGATGACCATGGATAAATAATTAATTCAACCATTCCTGTAATGAGACAGAAGGAATACCCTCTTTTCTTTGTCCGTGCAGTCGGGTAAAACATAAATTAATCAGAATAATGTACAAATTTTTAACGTCAATTTGCATGACGATATATCGAAAGCACTATATTCTCACTAAACCAAAAGCACTTTATCTTCAATACATAAACACAAACAAGTGAAAAAAATCATGCGAAAACTCTAAAGACTTATAAAAACGTTTGATTATTTTTTATTTTTTTGTTCACTTACCGGCGCAACCACTTGAAAACACCCATTTCCTCTGATGAATCCACTTTTTGTTCGTTCGATTATAATTACACTTCATACGAGAAACCAATGCGATATTGCGTTACTTATTTCGAAAACTTTTAGGTAGGTATGCATGAAAATAGAACGGGATAGACACGCGGAGATTTACCGATACCGGCGCATGAGATTTAGCAGTAAAAACCGTCTAGCAACAATGATCACCGATATATTGTGCGGTCAGACAAAACATCACGAACAACACGGCAGTCGCAATGAACTGAATTTAGTTTTTGTACAAATTACTTTTCGTCGCGCTCCGTTGAACCACTTCATCCACGCCGGGGCCTCGTTCACTACCATTCAAGTGATCAAGTCTACCACCGCGATTAGATACCTAACCTTTCTATCGATCTCTCACAGTCACAAATAATTACTGAGCCTGTGTACTGAGCTGAGCCTTTAATTAACAAGTAATAGGTAACTAATAACTTAGAAAAGTAAAATAAGGTAGCGCTAGATTTACGCCGAGGTATTTACCGTTGTTCATTTGACGTTTCTTTTGTCGATTTACTACTTCGTAGCACTTTGTATTCGTATAAAAATTTATTCATGGTATTTTAACTATTTGTGATATGTTATAAAATGCCTGTATCTTTTGATTTTATTTATTGTGAGTTTTTTCTTTGACAGGAAAGCATTATTTTTATTTATTTATATTTGTATCTCTTTCTATCGATATTTTTACTTTGTCAACATGTCGAGTCAAATCAATTACCAACCAAGGTACTTGTGCGAGCTACCTACCAATCAATGTAATAATTATTATAAAAGTATTGAAATAAAACTCATTTCACTTCATTTGATCAATAAAAAAAATTTAAATTTATTTAATAAATAGTACTTACACCAAAGTTCATGTTAAAACTTATAAATAATTTGCATAGAGTTTAATTATTAATACTACCTATACTTTTACTAGAGAATATGAGACGAGATAGGTTATCAGTAATACACTACGTATTATAATGATAACAATTGCTAATATAATTTATTACAACTTGAACTAAATACATTAATAGGTATTGATAAAAACATTTCAGGGGAAATTTAAATAGCGCGCCAACATTTTAACATCAAGTCTGACGTAGTGATACGTCATAACCACAGAACATATTATATACCATAGAGTAATATAATATATCTGTTATATACTCAGCTCCCATCAGCTCCTCAGCTCCGAGCTCGGAGCAATTAACAAGGCTTGTTAGTGTCTCTTTTCGTGAAGTTTAGAAATGGCATGTTTTTTGAGAGCGTACCCCCAAGATATATTTATCTCCTTATTACAAGATTTGCACATTACAAAAGTAGGTTTTGATAAATGTGGAGACAACCATGCAGAGAATTCCTGTGGTAACTCCCACTCTTTTTTATATTTTTGTTGATATTTCTTTCGCTTGACACCTGTATGCACCAGCACCAGAATCTGAACTTTCCTCAGACATTATAAAATTAACTTAACTAAAAAAGAAGTCATTTCATGTTTACAGGGGATTTCCCTTACTGTATCCTATCAAACCCTTTTAGTATTATGTATCTTAATACGTAGTTAATAGAGTCCATTTATATTTATAGTATTTGGAGCATACGGCCAAACAAGGTTCTTCCCCTTGGCATCGAGCGAGACGACAAGATTAGAATATGCGCAAGAAAAGGATAGCTTACTATTGTCGTTAATAAGTGTGATTGACGTAGACAGAGAAACCAATAGACAAATTGATATCTTATGTCGCATTCACACAAGAAAAAGAGCAACTTATGCCGGTGTTGTGTAAAGAAATGAGAGAGAACGATAAAATTTTTTGTTTCACGCAGCGTGCCGCTTTTTTCAAGAATAGCAACCTACTTTGATAAACAAAGTTTGACAGCTAGCTATCGTCTTCCATAAAAATATAGTTTTTACATGTTCTAAGTTACGTAATTCATGGTATGTTTGGTTTTGAATGATTTAGACTTACTGTTAATACCTTATAAAATAATACCATGGTGCGGTGTAACGTTAAAGGGTGTAAAAGTGATAGTGGAACGAAAATGCCTGGATTGTCTTTTCACTCGTAAGTATACAACTCTTTATCAGTTTATAGGCCTTCATGATATTTCAGCGTGTTAATATATTGTGTATCACGTGCTGTTGACTTGAATACATTGTTTAAAAACAACAAAAATAACAATTATAAATTTTAACCTAAAAAATTTTGTGTTGCCAACTTTTCTACAAATTGTTACCCACTATTATGGGAAATAATAATATATATTCTGCAGTGTGTATTAAATTAAATATCTGAAATATTCAATGGCTTGTTCCAGTTTTCCTGAACCGGATAATTTACGACAAATTTGGATTGTAGCTACAGGATGAACAGATTGGAAACCAAAACCGAAGGTTAGAAAGTATTACGGCAATCACCACCACCGCGATGCTGCCCCGCCGAAGACAATGGACACTCTTGGTTCCAACATTGAACCGGAGGGACGTAGTTAAAGAGATAATTTAAATGTAATTTTTTTATTACAATAAATTATTATTAAGTAAATTTCGTTTTTTTTTGCGCCTTCGCGGGTCTGTCAATATAATTAACGTGTGTATCTGTTAATACTTTCGAAAATAAACATTCTTTTATTTTTTTTATTTTATTTTATAAAAAATAATAAACAATCGAGTTTTCATCTACATTATCATTACATACACATTTTCATATGGGATTATGATAATGATATATATTCATATTATATAATATATAGGTATGTGTATATATACACAATATGTATTACCCATCTAAAAGTAATATGTTTATTATATACTAGCTGCGCTCCGCGGTTTCACCCGCGTGGCTCCACTCCTTTTGGTCTAAGTGTTATGGTACAATATAGCCTACTATAGCCTTCCTCGATCAATGGGCTATCTAACACTGAAAAAATTTTTCAAATCGGAATCAAAGTAGTTCCTGCGAATATCCCTTCCCTCCTCACCTTCACCCCGTCCCGCACTACGCCTCCTCATTGTATTAAACACTATACCTACTATTTTCTGTAAATTGACACTTTTAAAAATTCGTTATATCTTTTGAATGGAATATCGCGGACTTTCTTGTAGATATTGGTCCATTCTATAATACCGTAGAACATTTATTTGTTCTATTTTCAAAAGATTCCGCAGCGCACGCGATGACAGAATTTTTATTAAGGATACATTATTGCATTTTTGGTAAGGATCTCTAATTTTTTTGAAAATGCAATATAGCCTATGTTGCTCAGTGAAGATGCAGCTTTCTAATGGTGAAAGAATTTTTGAAATCGGTCCAGTAGTTTATGCGTGAAAACCATACATACATACATAATTACAAACATTTCCTCTTTATAATATTAGTATAAACATGTAAGTATGTAATGTGGATATCTCATTATTATCCACTTATGTTATGTGAATAATGATATTGAGAGATTTGTATCTTACAAATTGCGGGGTAAATTTTCCCTCACACGGTAACCCTAAATATTGTGACGTATTCTTTTTTATCTCTTTCTGCGACACGCATTGCCGGTGTCTATTGGATTCTCTGTCTACGGTGATTGAGGTGGACTATGGGCAGGGTCACGGCCGCGGCAGGGTTCATCGTGTTCATAGAGTAAAATAGTGTAGTGTTGCTACAAATAATAAAGTATTTAGTTTCTTCGTCGTAAAAATCAGCGGAAAACTAAAAAGTCGGTAGAAATTCCTTCGTAATCGGTATTTCGGTAAACGAGGACTAATATCGGGACATCTACCGAAAAATCGGTAGGTTTTGCAACGCTGCTCACTGTGGCTGCTCATAATTTTTGAAAGGTGTCTGAAAGATATGAAACGAACCGTGTTTTCCAATCACAGCACTAGAGCGCATTATGCGGCATAATGCTTAACGTTGAATGTTCCAATTACAGCAACGCTTCGCACAATCGAGCACTCTTAAAAGTAATGCGCGTGAATTGATGCGTGCAATCGATTTATCGTTAGTAATTATTAATTGTTGGAAAAAATTTTAAAGCTTTCGTTTCATTGTAGTTTTTTCGAAATAATCAAAGTTAATTCAAATTGTGTTAAAAAAATAAATATAAGTATGTAAAATTGACAATTATTGACAGTTTAGACGTTGACACTTGACTGTTGACATATTATTACGAATTCAAATTTCGAAGCATTTGTTTACGTAGTGTTTAAATCGTTTAAATCTATAATTTTATATTATTTGCACTTATTTTGATATTATACATAAATGGATGAATTGAGAGGACCTACCATACAAATCGTGCTGCATGTGAAAGAGGGTAATTAACATTTGCGAGATTTGTATCTGGTTTCTTTTGCTATTTTTTTAAAAGTTAGTTGTGGTTTGTATTCATGTTTACAGGACTTGGGTTTGGTTTTTTACGATCGCCTTTTATTGTAAGTGGTTCCTTGAATGGATATATGCTAGAAACTGATCCGACTGTGCCCACCCACGCTCCAGTCTTTGATGCGGAGCTAGTTTGGGAAGCTGATAAAAGAAGATTTCGAAGGTAGTTTAAGTGTAGTTTTTTTTATTTGCATGGATTTTTACAGTTGTATATTAAATAAAAAATGTTAAATCGTGTGCTGGCCTCCGATGCCACAATTGACATTTTTGCTAGTAGTACAAATAGTGTCCTAGACCTCTGTATGTACTTGGATGCACATAGTATGTAACTCCGTTTTGTTTGTATTTTTGTTAACATATTGTTACTAAATTCTATGTATGCTTTGGTATTATTACTGTAAGTACAAAGAATGATTCTGTTTCAATAAATAAATAAATAAATAGCTTTTTATTTTGCAGTACCGTTTATATACCGTATATACATACGTACATATTATTCTTGATTATAGTTTCTAGAAATTAAAAATGGTTCAACAAATGAATTACTAAGTATAAAATTTGAAAATATTTCATAATTAAGATGGTTTTTGGGTTAATTTAGAAGTGGAATATATATGATTTGGTTAAATATAAAAGTTTTTATGTACACTGAGTCCACAAAAGTGATGTTCAAGGAAACTGCCTACTTGTTCACAAATATTTTGTCAATTCAGAAAAGGAACAATGTCTAAAATTGAATGTTGCATAACTTATTCAATAATTTCCAGTCTACGAGTACAAAATGTACCAGTTAAAGTGGAGGTGTTTACGACTGGCTCTCAAGGCAGAAAGGATAAAGTTGGATATCTACTGCTCAGTTTGCTTGGAGCTCAACCATGTCCTGCTAACAAATTTGTAGATGTAAGATTTATTTATACCAAATCTTTAAAAACTAACTGACTTATGAGTTTTGTGTCTTTGTATAAAGTTATAATATTTGCAATGTTTTAATTGTTGTTTTTCATTATGTGAGCAATAAATACTATATTTTTTTGGAACATGTTCTGTTGAATATGGACCGCAAATGTGATTATTTGTAATACGCCGGCCACACACTCGACGAGTGGTATGGGAAGTAACAAGGAAAGTAGGCAGAGACATAGGCAAGGCAACGTTACTCGTCATGCCACTCGTCGTACTCATCGTCCTGCTCACTGCTCCTTATTTTATTGGTTTTTGCGCGCGAATCAAAGGACCGGCAATACGAGTGCGAGTGACTGGCCACATAATCGCGCGATCGCAGTCCTCATCGAGCGCTCGCGCAAGATTCACACGTATGCAAAATTGCAAATTATGTCGTCGCCAAGCATGGAATGGTCAAATGAAAAAGTGTTAATGTTTTTTATGTTTGAGGACGACGACGACGATGTATATTTCTTTTTACTACCTACATTAATATAATTAGCTATTAAAAAAATGCATAGCGCGCACGCTGCCACCGTTTCAACGTCCATTAGCGGCCTTTACACGCAAACTCTATCGCGCGTTCTGTGGATCGTACAGGATTACGCGCGGGAAAGCCTGCATGCTCAATCGCTCGCGATTACCTTTGTATGTCTTAACTGCGACACTTGTTCTTTCGCGCGCGATTATTCGTGTTTGCTTTCCTTAGCGGAATGAGCGGCCGTGTAAAGACTAATCGCCCGTGATAGACCGCGTGAAAGAGGCGCGTGTTGGAGTGTGTGCAATGCACACGGTTTTATCGACAACCGCGCGTGATTGAAGTGAAAAATGGAGACAAGATATCGGGTGGCGCAAGTTATCATGTTTGCTGGTTTAATTGAACTCAAAAAACTTTGCATTTTTTTTACAACAAAATCACGATTAGCGTCAATAAAACCTTTTTCTTTACAAAAGTCGATAAGTTTTTTATATGCTTGGTCTTTTAAATTCTTGTTTTTGTACTCCTCCGATTTTCCAGAGACATGGGAAAGATCTGTATAAAGTAATAAGCTCCAATACTAATTCCTTGCTCCACGTGCGTATGTCCACCATCTTATTCGTGCGCGAAAGAATTTATGTGTAAAGGCAACCTGTGTACAATCGTGAGTGCGCGATTGCGCGCACGACTGATGAGCGCGGCATGTGGTCTATCCTTCCGTCCCCTGCACCCTTTATACGCACGCTCTTTCACACACGATTGCTGTTTCATGCGCGATAGAGTGTGCGTGTAAAGGCCGCTATTGTCTCACCAAGGCAAATGAAAGTGAGGAGCGTCGCGATTAATTGCGCGAGTAGAGCAGTGTGTGGGCAGAGGGCAATGTCGCGGCGAATAACGGCAGCGCGATGAGCAGAGCGATGAGCATAGTGTGGCAGGAGCATTACATTGATCATTTTCCCATAGTATTTTGATTTTAGGTATTACTTGATTTAACAATAGAATAATACATTTCATTAGGAAAAATCAAATAAAGATTTGTTAGTGATGTATTTCTTTTATTAATTTGTATCTAAGGATATAAACACATTTTCAGGTAAAACATTCATGGCACAAATTACTAGGTGTGAAATCGGAGGGAAAGTGTTGCCATCCACAACTTTTGATGAGTCTTACCATTGAAGATAGAGTGAGCACACCTACTCCTGTAAGTTTAATTAAATAAATATTTATTGTGTATTGAAAATATACTTTGTATGAGAAACAAGAAAAGTGTTGTATTGTATGCTTTGCTGAAATAAGTGTTACTCGACTTATTTATGGTCTCCACTATAAAAAACGTAATTTAAACTTTATCATTTAATCTCTTACAGAGGAATGAATTAAGAATGTTTCACAGCAATGAAATTGTGAATCCATCCAGTAGGCAAGAAAAAAATCCACCAGCTTCTAAATCTATTTTGTTAAAAGTTGGTATGTAATATCTTTTGCTTTATTTTTTTTATATTTCAAGTATTTTTATTCAATCAATCCAAGTAGGTATTGATTGAATAAAAATACTACTAAAAACAAGTAATATTAATTTTAAGTAGTTAACTTCTAAAATCATCAAAAGCTAAAAATAATTGTTGCTATAAATAATCTTCGTTCTTTTCCATATAGCTGATTAATATTAAAAAATCTTAATTTAATTTCTTTTTCTAGAGGAATATATAGCAGAAAGCAAGAAAATGGCCTCGTCATTAGATCTACAACCAAAGTTGATTTGCGAGGAGGGACTTATTCAGATTGGTGATGGTAACCATTTGTTTGTGTTGAGCCTTGTAATTGGATCTGTGGAGAATTTAGACTTGGTGAGTGATGAATACATTTTTTATTTTGTTATTACTATGTGTGTTTACATTTACACTAATATCATCATCACCCATATACATTCCCACTGTTGGGACACTAATCACTACATAGTATAAAACAAAGTCGCTTTCTCTGTCCCTATTTCCCTTTGTATGCTTAAATCTTTAAAACTACGCAACGGATTTTGATGCGGTTTTTTTAATAGATAGAGTGATTCAAGAGGAACGTTTTAGTATATAATTTATTAGGTTTTAGACAAAGCGGGCGAAGCCGCGGGCGGTAAGCTAGTATTATGATAAATTGTAACTATATTTATTGTTGATACCATCCATAATGAATTAAACACTTCATGATATTATTATTTCAATAGTAATACCTAACTATAAATGCAAATTTATTCCTGAGTAATAAAGGCAATATTTTTTTCCATTTATGCACTGTTAGTGTGTACAGAACTAAGAACAAACAGTTATGTATTTAAAAGTGAATTATAAGTAAAAATTTTAATTTTCGTTTATGTTTCAGCTGTTGCCAGACACATTAAAGGATACAGCGTTTTCTTATGTGACTTACACAGTGTTTACACATAATATTATGACAGACAGGTAAATGATATAAAATACACATAAAATATGCATTTTGTGATAAACTAGCGGTCCGCCCCGGCTTCGCCCGTGGTACATATTTCGCAATAAAAGGTAGCCTATGTTCTTTCTCAGGGTCTAAAGATTGTCCGTGCCAAATTTCATCAAAATCGGTCCAGTAGTTTATGCATGAAAAACATACATACATACAAACCTTTCCTCTTTATAATATTAGTATAGATTATTTGATGATGCATTTAATATTACATATTTTAAAAGACTTGAGAACTCAAATTTACATTGCTGTATGCCTACAGCAAAAATCAAAGATTTCAGGTTTATGTAACCTTGGCAAGGTTACACAATAACACAAACCTGAAATTTTGGATTTTTGTTCTAACCTGCAAAAAGTTTTATTGTTTATTTATTCATTAAAATTTTTAGAAGTGCCTTGACTTCTTAAATTACAAAGAAATCATAAAATATCACCTACATAAGTTCAAGACTTAGACCGAGACTACACCTTATCTGCAAACAAAAATTGTTTAACTCTTTATTTCAGAGTGAGTGCAACATCACTAGGCACTTCTAGTAGAGCCCAGTTCAACCAACGCACATCACTACGTTTGCAAACAGATCTGTCCACTCTGGGCAGGTATTTTGCAGAATGCCCGCACCTTGTGACTAGAGTGTGTGTGGGTGAAAGGGATGTTGGTATGTATTATTCTTTACTAGCTTCCGCCCGCGACTCCGTTCGCGTGGATGTCGGTCTTCGCGTGGATGGTTTATTTCTTCATTTTGATTAACTCTGACAATGACATCTTATAAATATCTATTGGACCCAAATACGGCTAGGCCTATAATAATACGCAACGTGTGTTCGCGGTTCTACAGAACAACGTCTATGGATAAAATTGAAAAATTAAGATTAATTTTTTTTCTACGTATTTTTCCAGGATAAAAAGTATCCTATTTTACGCCCAGGATAATAAGGTATAATTATACCAAGTTTCATCGAAATCGAACCGTTAGTTTTCACGTGATGTCTTCACATACAGACAGACAGACAGACAAAAATTTTTTTAATCACATATTTGGGTTTGGTATCGATCCAGTAACACCCCCTGCTATTTATTTTTTCAATATTTTCAATGTACAGAATTGACCCTTCTACAGATTTATTATATGTATAGATTACAATCCTTATTACTTATTTACACTGTCTTTATTACGTCTTATGTTAATTTTATTACACTTTCAAAATAATAGAAAATCTCACAATTTGTAAAATGTCTAAATATTCATAATTTGTGGTCAATTGTTGTATATCTTCTTCCTTCTCTTAGAAAGAGTCGGAAGATCGGGATACGCTATCTCTCTCACACACACACACGCATATTGTACGCTCATATAGTTAAGAACCTTATCCACAATTGTTAAATTAAATTATTTTACCCATCTTTTGAGCCTGGATAAGCAATTCATTGTTTATGTTGTCTATACTCTATACTAAGAGCCATAAAATGTCTTTGTGCTCGAGTTATTTTCCATATTTTCACCAATTTTCAGGCATCTGCAGCATGGACCTCCGAAAACTAATTCCCACGGATGACATACAACTTTTCCTAACAAATTTCTGTAATAATGACAAATCGCTAACAGTTCACGAGCGTTGTTTTATACTGCGGTGCGATGACGTCATCAGGGAAGGTTCTAGACGCCCGTATATGGATGTGGAGCTTAGCTTGAAGTATCTTGGTGTTAAGAAAAATGCTCAGGTATGAAAAAGTGATTAGTTTGCGAGTAGATAGCTTCTTTCCTTGTTTGCAGCAGATAATTATTTAATCTATCAGTTTGATTTTCTTCACTAGTCACTACATAGTATAAAACAAAGTCGCTTTCTCTGTCCCTATGTCCCTTTGTATGCTTAAATCTTTAAAACTACGCAACGGATTTTTTTGCGGTTTTTTTTTAATAGATAGTGATTCAAGAGGAAGGTTTTAGTATATAATTTATTAGGTTTTAGACAAAGCGGGCGAAGCCGCGGGCGGTAAGCTAGTTAAAGATAAGTTGGTAATCAGCCATCTTTAAATTTTTTTAAACTTCTTTGAATTACAAACCAAGGTTCAAATGTAAATTCCTCTTGAAGAATATTGAGTTTATAGAGGATTTGATTATGATTTATTGACGAAATAAACTTTATTTCCATTTTGATGTCGAAGTCGACGGCTAATGATTGAATATTTTTTGATATTATAGGTATTTTTATTTATATGTATAAATTTTTGGTTTCTTTTAATATGAAACATAATCCATTTTTCAGAAGCCCCTTCTAACTGCCCGCAGTGCTACTCAACTAAAAGCAGGTCCAGAACAGCAGGTGGTGGTGGAATCGGAAGACATATTGACCCTGGGCCGAGCTGGTAGCTGCACTGACCTGGGGGGTGTCGGGGGGTACCGGGGGGTGGGATCTTGTAATACTGCCAGGTTATATTTTTTTATTGTTAACTATTGCAGACATAGTATTTTTATCAATAACTAGCTGCTCCGCGCGTTTTCACCCCCGTGGCTCCACTCCTGTTGCCCGTAGCGTGATGATAATAGCCTATAACCTTCCTCGATAAATGGGCTATCTAACACCGAAAGAATTTTTCAAATCGGACCAGTAGTTCCCGAGATTAGCGCGTTCAAACAAACAAACAAACTCTTCAGCTTTATAATATTAGTATAGATAACGTTTTACAACTTTAGAGGATATATGCAAAGTCGGGTAAATTCGGATTATATTATTATTACTTGAGAAGACTATTTACTAGCTATGCCCCACGATTTTAAAGGTATTATTCTATTGGTCTTAGCGTTTTGATTAAATATCTATACCTATGACATTCCTTGATAAATCTAACAGTGAAATGATGAAAAACAAAGAAACTCTACAGCTTTATAATATTAATTTATTTTTCTACACACTCCATTGCACACGCACAATTAAAAGTAGAAATTATGATATTAAGTATAATTAATATTTAATATTGTAAAAAAAATCGAGAATATTCCGTCTTTTTGAAAGCGACCGGTAATGAAATAGTGACCCACTAAATTTAACTCCCACTACTTACTAAAAATTATCATATTATTAACCAAAAATTTACAGATACACAAATGCCTCCGGTGAAGCGATGTTACCAACAAATGAAATAGCGGAATTAATAAAGAAAATGTGCGATACATTCGCGTCAAGCCAAGAGAAATTACTGGCAACACATAAAACCACGTCAGATATGCAAGTGCAGTGTGATGATGTACAGGAAGAGAAAGAGTTGGTAGGAGATAGTAAGAAAGAAGAGAATGTGGAGGATTTAATTGAACGGTAAGGCAGTTTTCTTAGTAAAGTCTTCTGAATTGTTTGAGAAGGAATATACTTGGTACTTATCATATTTAATTATTACATAAATTTGAAATATTGTAAAACTCTTCTATGTTTTTCAACGAATAAAATTATTATTTACAAGGTGGCTGGTACTCTTTTTTTCAATTTCACATTTACTTTTAATAATTTGCAGTGAACCAGTTAAATTGGAGGCTACAAAAAGTGACACATGCTTTACGGCCAATGTAAGAGGTTTGTTTATTCTAATTCTATGATTATAGAATGAGCACTTATTTATTATATATTATATATTTATTTATTATATATTACGAGTTAAAAATTTAATTTTGTTATTTTTATATTGTGTTAATAACACATTAATCATGTAGTTATTTTCTATAAATAAAAATGGATATGTGTTTACCATTAACCAGTAACAACGTAAAATAATCTATACATTTTAGGTAAAATATCATAAGCATGAAATAATTATTTATTTTTCTCTGTGAATGATTATTCAGATGCCGTAAATAAAGTATTAACGGCAGCGGATCGAGACACAATCATGCAAAAGTTTGTGGAAGAGCTCGAGGACTGGAAGGAGAAACAACAGGAACTGTTTAGAATACAGGTATCATATTATTTAATAATACTAGTATGTAACAAATATTCTTAAAAAAAATTGTTTGTCTGTAAAGTCGGTTTACTGACGATAGTTGAACGTGACAACGTCCGATTGTGCTTCTTTGTCGCTCGTTCCGCGCTCTCGCTCGCACTTCAAGCCTTACATGGAACGCCTCAGAGCGAGGTAACGCCGCATGAGTCATGTTTTTTCGTGCGTGCAGCCGGCGCTATCGAATTATAAGACGTTGTCACGTCAAAGAAAAACTTAAGCGATGTCAAGGGACATCCGGATGGAACGAAGTGTTAAGTTAGAGAGAGACAGACAGAGAACCACGCGCACGCCGCACGACTTACGACTCTAGCAAAAAGTGTCGTGACAACTTTTCGTAAGAATTTTTTCCGTCTAGCCCCCTTTCACAACGCGCGATAAGGAACTTCGTTCCAAAATGATGATGTAAAAGGGCGGTATGCATGGTATGTTTAATGCAAGTCTTGATTAGCTAAAAATATTATGATACACATTACACGCGTATTTAAGGTCTAGTCACTTTTATGTATTTTATTCCACCAATAATTATGGATTGGAGCGCAATGTAACGCAAAAAAATACTAAATATAATATAGAATATATTATGTAGCCGTTTTTAATATTTTAGGGAATTAGGATATTAATTTATATTTGTCATCGATTAATTCCGCAGACGGATTGTTCAAAGGCTTTTTGTATAGTATATTATAATGTTCCATATAATACACTAGCTTACCGCCCGCGGCTTCGCCCGCTTTGTCTAAAACCTAATAAATTATATACTAAAACCTTCCTCTTGAATCACTCTATCTATTAAAAAAAACCGGCCAAGTGCGAGTCGGACTCGCGCACCGAGGGTTCCGTACAAACCTGCAAGGTTTACAAAGTTTAATACCTCAATTTCAATTTAATACCTCTACGCGTTTATGAGGAAATGGGTAGTAAGTTTAAAATTATTAAAAAAATATATATTATGTGATGTAACTAAAAATTTATGGTTTTCGTAATTTTTCCTTTATCTATGCTATAAGACGTTGCTTCGTACCAAATTTCAAGATTCTGAGTTCACGGGAAGCACCATGTAGGTTTTGATTCCCTTGCAAGTGTCGAAAATTTGCGGCATAAACGGCTGTATCTTTTGATTGCGTTGGCTTAGAAGTTTGATTTTTTCACAGCTTCAAGGGACAGTAGACCTGAGTAATTGATATAAATTTCAGCTTCATACCTCCACGCGTTCCTGAGAAAAAGGGTCTTGACAGACGGACGGACGGACGGACGGACGGACGGACGGACAGACGGACAACAAAGTGATCCTATAAGGGTTCCGTTTTTTCCTTTTGAGGTACGGAACCCTAAAAAAATCCGTTGCGTAGTTTTAAAGATTTAAGCATACAAAGGGACATAGGGACAGAGAAAGCGACTTTGTTTTATACTATGTAGTGATTTTTAATTTCAGTTAAAACGCAAAGAAAACTACCATCTCGATCTCTTATCTACCGAATGGATGAAACGTCGCACAGAATTAGAAAGCAAGCTAACCCGCGGTATAGAGCAGTGTCGGCAACTCGCGAGTGATCTCAGCAGAGCTACGGAGGACTTTGCGTTACGAGGGCATAGGAATACGCAGAGGGAGAGGAAGGTATAGAAAAATAGTTTCTTTTTATTAGCTTACTAGCTTTCCGCCCGCGGCTTCGCCCGCATTTTCAAAGATAAACCCGCATAGTTCCCGTTCCCGTGGGATTTCCGGGATAAAACCTATCCTATGTGTTAATCCAAGTTACCCTCTATATGTGTGCTAAAATTCATTGTAATCGGTTCAGTAGTTTTTGCGTGAAAGAGTAACAAACATCCATACATCCATACTTACAAACTTTCACATTTATAATATTAATAGGATTAAAACAAAGTGTTTGTGTGTGACGAGCACACGTGTCAGAAGTGAAACTTCTTTGGCAAGATTCAAAGTTACCAAGATCGTCGCCTTACTCCATGACGTGACGGTGTTGCCTCTGAAACGCGACGCGACTCTGAAATTTTACAGTCAACGCGCCTAAAGAAGTTTCACTTCAAAAATGTGTAAACCGTGTAAACCGCGTAATAGGTACCATATAAATTCTTCATCAAATCTTTGTCACTCTCTTACCTATATCCAGGCACAAAATCATGTCAGAGAATTGCTTCATTGCTACCGCGTGAAAAGGGGCAAAAAAATGATTTACCTACCTATTTTTTCAATACATTATTTTAGAGATTTATGTTAAATGTATATATTATACATCGTTTCAGTTATTAGAAGCTAAAAAAGCGCTAGAAGAACATTACACAGCGAAATACAAAGAGTTAAGAGAAGCGTCACAAAAGATGGAAGATGATATGAATCACCAGCTTAAATTAAAAGACCTCGCTATAGAAGAATTGCAGTTAAAGATTGAGAAAATGGAGAAAGTCATTGATGGACTTAAAGTTAGTAATAGTTGTATGAAAATGATTATTTATTATTATCTAGAGTATGATTTTATTGTTAGACGATATTTACGTAGTTCTGTGATTATTTAAATCAAATATTGTTTCATAAATGATTATTTTCTTAAAGTTCTTTTCTTTCATTTTCCATAACGAATAGCTATCAATATTTTAAGTGTTAGTTTGTATGACTTGGAATAATTTAAAACGTGGGTTTGTAATTTGTATAGTGCTTTATAATTTGAGATTGTCATTCGCCAACGTCCATACCACGTTGAATACACCGGTTCTCGTCCGATCA
>CAJQZM010034903.1:0-14936 GCA_907164665.1 Colias nastes
AATTCGAAAAACTTAACCTAAATTACACCAGTATAATCACCCGCTCAAACAAACTATAATTTAACAATAATATTCACGACGTTCGTTCGCGCAATCGTAACTATCTTCACACTGTTAAAGCCGGGCTTTTTTTCCCATATTAATTGCTATAGAGTTCTATAGCTAGGTATGTATCTACTCCGACGAAATTTCATACGTTAGAAGAGATGAGCGCAAAGCCCGGTAAAAGCCCATGCGTGCAAGCGAGACACCGCACTGTTTATAATCCATCCAATTTAGGTTGTAACGTCCAAATAAAAGGTACGACCTTATTCCGATAAGAAGAAGGATGAAATTAAAAAGTTTACTCGAATTCGTCATTGTTTTATGCTAGGCGTATTATATATTATATTGTAGGTGAGTTTTCATTGAATTCGGAGCAGATTATGAATTGCTCATTGCGCGCGAATATTCAAACGTGAATATGGGTATTTTCCTGTCTCGTAGCGAATTTCTAAGGCAAGCCGGGCTTTTCGGCTTGTATGAACGTACCGCCACTGACAGTACATTAAATAACAGAAAATACTTATAACTTAAAAAACAAGGTATAACTGGGTAAAACAATATGTGAAGACGTAATAATATTATATTATATCTGTATCACCTCAGGGAAAGGGAATACTGACTCAGCATGAATGTTACAGCTGAGGCTGTAACGCTGTTATTCTGTCAGCACCATATTAAGTAGAGAGGAGTGACTAATAAGAGTAGGTATAATTTTAATGAACGGACTAAATTATGCTATGTATTACATTATAAAGTAAGAAGATTTTGATGTATGAAGTATGTAACATTGTTTGCCAGTCAGAACGGAAAATCGGCTGAGTGAGTTGAGAGGAAACGAATCAGTAATTAAAAATGAATAGTGTGTAAGAATTTAAGTGTAATTTATGAATTTATATTGCCAGCGCCAAGTAGGTAGAAGAAGTTAAAGACATCTTTTCCAGAACAATAATATATAAAACGTAGAAAATAGATGAATTAAAAGAAGGACACAATTTTAATGAATATCAAGTAAATTATAGTTTATAGTAGATATTATTAAACACAGAAAATAACAATAGGTATTTATGTAGACTGTTTCTGAATAACGAGAAAATAAGCTTTCAACTTCTTTTTAAAAGTGTCCCTTGATTTCGAATAGGAGGCGGGATATCATTCCAGCATTTCGTAGCAAGAAATCTAAAACTTCCTCTAAAGGCAGCTGTTTTGTATTTAGGCACAGAAAAAATATTTGTGCATGACCTACATTCACTCGAGGCTTTGGAGGTCCTCCATAAAAGTTTATCATATAAATAAGAAGGTTTTTTAAATTTAATAACGTCAAAAAGGAGACTGGCAAAGTAAAGTTTTTGACGGTTTTTCATATTAAGTAGGTTATGCATGTTTAGGTATGGTGAGATATGTGTTCTTGGAGGAATCTGAAAGCAATATCGTGCACAAGCATTTTGCACTCTCTGAAGGAGACGTTGTGTTCTTTGAAGCAAACAAGGACCATACACTGCCAGTGCATAGTTTAGTTTGGACAAGACTAGAGTTTCACAAAGGCGAATGCGCATATCTACACTTAAAAAATCACGAATTTTGTATAAAACCTTAATACGATAAAAGCAATTTCGAGTAACATTTAAAACATGGGCTTCAAATTTCAAATTATTGTCCATTTCAATACCAAGGTTGCGCACCTGATTGACACATTCGAGAGGTAAGTTATCGATACAAACTTTGGGTTTCAACAGCGATAAACAATTGACCTGTTTTTTGGAACCAACGATCATAAATTTAGATTTTATCGGATTTAATACCAAAGAGTTATTAGTGGACCAACATGAAATATTATTTAAATCCGAATTAAGATTCTTTATAGTCTGGTCAAAATTATCCCTGCTGATAGGAATGAGTAGTTGTAGGTCATCGGCATATAAGTGAAATTGACAATGTTTAATTGAGTGTGTAATGTCTGCTGTATACAGTATAAATAGAATAGGTCCTAAAATACTTCCTTGAGGTACTCCTCTAGTGACTTTCATAGGTTTTGAAAGTAAGTGGTTGCCATTAAGACTATGTAAAAGAACTTGTTGAGTACGATTTTCCAAATAGCTTTTAAACCAGTCAATGGTGTTAGAGTCAAAACCATAGTACGAAAGCTTAGCTAAAAGAAGGGAAATGTTAATACTGTCGAAAGCACGAGAGAAATCCAACAGAGCAAGCACAGTTCCACAGCCCTTATCTTGAGATGCAAGAATTTTATCGATAACATCAAAGAGAGCTGTTGATGTCCCATGCTTAGCCCTGAACCCAGATTGAAGAGGAGGAAATATATTATTTGATTCACAATATTGCACAAGCTGTTTTTGGACTACTTTCGCTAGTATTTTCGACAGGTAAGGCAGAATACTAATTGGACGTAGGTCCTTGAGATCTGAGCAATTATTAACCTTGGGGAGGGGATGAATTAAAGCATTTTTCCAAAGAGAGGGAAAGATACCTGAAGCAAGCGATCTGTTGATTAAATTGGTTATGAATTTTAGTGAATGAGGTAATGTCAATATTATCATATCTCTATTAATTTCGTCTGACCCCACAGCATTAGAGTCAATTGATAAAATAATTTTAGCTATGATGTCTTCACTAACAGCTGTAAAAGAAAATGTAGCATTTGAGAATTTGTTTGAATTGAAATAGTGAACTGTATTTATGTCTGCTCTGTCATCTCCTGGAAAATTAAGAAAATGAGTATTTATTTTGTCGGGATCATTAAAAGTATGTGGTATTAATGTGTTAGATTTAAAATTTGGTAGAACAGATCTCTTTAGATTTTTCCATAATAATTTTGGGTTGTTTATGTTATTATTAATATTATAATTAAAAAATGCCCTCTTTTCGTTAAAAAAACCACAATTGACTAACTGCTTGAGACTTTTATAAGCTTCTTTATGGATATCTGATTTAGAAGCTTGAAATTTCCGATGTGCTTTATCGCGTAAAGAAACCATGAACTGCAAATTGCTAGTGAACCAGGGTGGAAGCGGTTTTCTGATAATGGAAGTTTTGGTGGGTGCATATTTATCAAACAGATTAATAATGATAGTATTGAACAATTTCACCGAATCATTTACGCAAACTTGCTTTAATAAAATATCCCAATTGATAGAACTTAAATCAAAGTTAAATGGACTAATAGGTATATTTTTTAGGGGACGGTATTTAATATATTTGGGTGGTATTTTTTGTTTATTAATTTTAAGCTCTGTTACAATGAGGGAATGTGCTCCTAATGTAGGAATTTGATGGTTAACAATACTCACGACCGGGGCATCTGTACATACAAGATCTATTAACGATTCACTATGAGGAGTGATATGTGTAGGAGACTGCACGTAATTTTTTAGACCGGAGTAATATAGAAATTGATTTAATTGCAAAGTTTTCCCATCATGCTCATTCAATAAATTGATATTAAAATCACCCATTAAGAGGAGATAGCTGTAGTCATTAAACGAATTAATTGAGGAGGTCAACGCATCTAGAAACAATTCTGTGTTAACCCAAGGAGGCTTGTAAGCTGTTCCAATTATTAAACGATTCCCATTTAAGTGTATAGATAGCCACATTTGTTCCACTGTATCATCAATCACAGGAAAAGCTAAAATTCTGAAAGAAATTCCTAGTTTACAAAAAAACCCAACCCCACCACCGCGTGCCTTGAGATTGTGTTTACGAGGAGAGTTGCGAAACTCATAACCTGGTACCTGGGGGGCTAAGCCTTCTTGGCCGCTTCTTATCCAAGTTTCATTTATAGCAACTATGTCCGGAGATTCTCTGGTTATAGCAGCTATAAATTCATCATGTTTGTTTACAAGTGAACCCGGGTTTAAGAGACCTAATTTAATATGTTTAGTTCTAATCATTGCAATATGCTTGTGTTTTTAAGAGTGAATTTATGATGACTTTGATTAGTGTATTATTGTTTAAAAACCCGGTAAGTAAGAATATAGGAGAAATTAAATTATAAGGAGAGCGTGATACAGATATCATATAATTAACTACAGACTTATAACTAAAATATAGATGGGTATACAGACAGACTTGAACATCGACAAATTTTGACACAATTTTATAGTTGACAATTCCATGCTTTTTATACAATAATGAACTGATAATTAATAATGTTAAATGTGATACATAAGTTAGTAGGTAAAAACCATATTTAGATATTTTTAAAGTAACTGAATAACAAAAGATCCAAATAAAAAGTAAATTTTTTACTGAAATATTTAAAGAAGCGTAAAAGTAGTTCACAAAAATGGCGAAATAGCTAATTGAACTGTTTAAAACCTGCACCAAAAACCCGCTCAATATCCTTCTCAGATCTTATCCAGTGAGTTATAGATTGAGCTGAATCTGAACGTTTTGCATATATACGCCCATCTTTTGACCACACAAACTTCCATTGTAAGTTACGACCACTTTCACGGGCTTTAGCCAGGAGGGCCCTATTTTTTTTGGTAAGTCTCTCGTTTACATAGAAAGTTCTCACAACATGAGAAGGCAGGCCCAAGTCATCAGTGGTAGCCCCTCGACGGATGCGTGCGTTCTTCAGGAAAGTATCCCGCAGGGTTCTTCCCGCAAGTCTAACAACTAAAGGGCGTGGCCTATTTCCTTGTCCATTTGAGGACCTAGTTTTAGGCCCAACTCGAGAGGCATTGATTATATCACACTCAACGACATCAACTGCAAGCTTTTTAGCAACTGCAAGGGCAATGTGTATGGGCGACTCACCATCAAATTCAGGTATGTAGCTAAGTTCGATATCATTTATTAGAGTTCCCTGCTCATGGTCATTAAGGGAGCTTTCAAGCTGAAGTATGGAGTCAATAGTCGCAGACATATTATTCGGAGCAGTAGACTCCTTAATAGATGCAAGTTCAGAGCGAAGCAATTTGTTTTCATTCTCCAGTACAACAACACGATTTTCAATGGTAGTTACATCTTGCCTCAAATCCGCGATACGTCCAGCAAATATGTCCGTTGCATGAGCAAGATCAGATTTTAATTTATCAATTGCTGAAACGATCTCATTGGAAAGATGTAGTTTAACAGTCTCCAGCTTTGTATCTAATAATTTCGAAATATCATCTAATGAAAAATTATTAGGTATTGGGTTTGACGGCATAAGGACAGACTGGTCTAAAACATTATGAGCTTGCATAACCTCGGAATCGCAAGACATATCGTGTGGTCCAGATTTAAAAGACCTTATGGGTGTATCATCATTTCGCAACCTGCGTGTGATATTCTTACAGTTCACGCATTGCCAAGAATCTCTGTATTCACTCAAGTGCTCACGAAAATCTGCACTAGTTATATTCAAGCAGCGATAGTGGCTTTTTTCTCCACACGAAATACATTCCAAGAGTTCATCTCTACGTATATTAATATTGCAATGTGTGCACTTCATATTTTAAAAGAGAGAATAAAAAATAATAATAATAATAAGAAATATTGAAGAGAAAAGAAAAAAATAATATGAAGCACAAGACAAGTGAATCAAAAAAAAAAAAAATAGGGCCGGTAAACCGTTGTTTGCATAAACAAATATTCAGAATTAAATCTGTTAATGGGCTACAAAAAGCTGTTTGGACTTTGGATACTTCCCTATTAGCTGAAGAAGTTGGACGGGCCATAGTAGTTTGTACATCCCTAGTCAAATATTTAGTATATTTTTATGCAATCATCTGCACTTTCGAAGAGTTAAGTTATATTGTTCCTAACTTATTTCCTGTGAGAGCGGCTTATTTGATGTGAGCATTTACGTCGAAGTGAAAGTTGTCTACTACCTAGACTTAATAATAATCTCTTGTCATAAGTTATAAGACTGCTTTTAATGTTCGTCTAAGAGTCTATACTGCAGTAACAATGGCTCATTTCTCACTTATAACCTAAAAATCTTGGAATATCTCCGAGAATTCGGCGAAATACTCCTTATTTAATTTCATTCAGCTTTACTTAAAGGCTGTATCCCAAATCCAATTTTATAATATGCTTTAACTTCTCAACGAGTTTGGTCATTCGATTCAGGGGAGGAAGGTACGAATTGAAACGCAAAGGAAATTTAACGAGTTTAGTTCGTAATTGGACGTTTGCCTTCTTTTTGGTTTAAGTTTCCTATCGATATGGTAATCGTTAGAATTTTTAAAGCGAAATGTGATGTTCTTTGCATATTTTGGTATTGAATGCATCATCTCATCATAAATTTATCTCAGAAATGAATTTCAATTATGACCGATGAGAAGAGCAATTGTGGATGCATCACTAAAAATAATATACAACTTCATTATATGGAAGAATTGATTGTAGATTTTTCATAGTTAAAATACATCTACAAATTATACAAATACATAATGTATATCTACGGTCAGATGTGTTATTTATATTTTGTGAAATTCATTGAAGTAATGGTAGTTGTTTGTAAAGCCGTCATACCTTTGATAGGTACTTTTAGCATAAAATATATTTTGCGCTAGATGTTACGAACTCTGTATAATAAATACAGTTAGTGTAATTCGATTTACTGGTATACAGTTAGTGCTTTTTATTACCTTTTATGTTTGATAAATATTAGAGTGGCTATTCTTAGCCTTAGGAAAATTAATGAGTCTATCTATTATATATCCGTATTGTGTTTTTTTGTATTTATATATGTTATAGTAGCTATATCTTAAATGTTTAGTCTCATAATAATTAATTTTATTTGCTATTAGTTAAAATACAATTCCTTTATTTGTAGTCGCTAAAATTTATTATTCCGTTTAAGTGAATCCTGAGCAATTTCTTGCTTATTCTGGCTGGAGAAATACAATTAAACTTTCACTCTTGATTTCCTAATCTCATTCCGTAGAACCTTAATTGTTGTACTTGAATTTTTTAATTAAGGATAAAATTACTGAAAACTCGTTTTGCAATTCTTCAACTGAAGCAATAAAAATACAAGCCAAATTGGAATACAATGTTTTCTTCTCTTTTCACGTATTTACATTAAATTTAAAGTTTGTAAAGTTTGTCGCAACCGAGTGAACAGTATTTAAAACAAAGTACAATTGTTTCTTCGTTAAATATAAGTGAATATTCATTTAAATACATACCACAGTATAATAAGAGTTAGTCCATATGAACATCTGTGATATTAGATGGCCGGCGTGGGATCGATATCACGGTCATGAATAATTAAGATGAATGAGGCGCTTTCCAGAATTCTCGCTTTGATTGCAAAAACAGATTTGCTGTTAACGCATTCCTCAACTGTCCTATGTCAAATTGATATAAAAATAGTTAGTAGCCTAATTGAGATGATGTTAACTTTTAGAGTAGTAAAGAAAAGGTACCAAAGTTTAAAAATAAATAATTTAAAATACGATCATACAACAAATTTCCTGCTGTGGCTTTACTATACGTTTAGGTATTAACTACACATAAAACACACAAAAAAATTACAAGGATAACAATGACATAAATCATTTGTAATTTACTTGTAACTTTCGTAATATAATCAAGAAAATTTCGTAACTTTGGCGCAAAAATACAGGGAGAAGAGACGTTCGCGAAATATTAGTCCTACATAAAGTCCCCTTTACGAAAGTGAACACTTAAATATTTGTGGGCACTTCAAACGAAACGAACGAGATGACGTTTTATTTTCCGCGTTTTATCGCTGTTTTTGAATTTTAATTGAATAACGTACAGTCGACATTTGTCGTCTTGAAATTTTATTTTTAAAAAAATTTTCTATGCTTTATTGTATGCCAGTGTTAACGGCAGCTGTTTTATTTAATTAATATTTGGGAAAAATATTGATAAATCAATATTATAACCGGTTTTCTGAAGGAAAGACGGCTGTTGGATCCGCCATTTTGGAAATTCGAAGGATGGTATGAGGATTTAAGACTTGATAGACGTTGGAGGGAACGGATAGCTCATGGCTATGGAGTCGTAAGTACAGAAAATACATAGATAGTGAAAGGTATTTTCAAAAAAGTATTGAGTTGTGTATGATTTGGAATAAAAGTGTGAAAATGGTTTTATTGGAGTTTTTGGAGGGTGCAGTTCCTTATAATAGGTATATTAAGGAACATAAAATTTATATGTGGGTCAACAGATACATACTGGACCAGTTTGATTCGATACGCAATATTTCAAAATAACTGGTCATTTTATATGATTTATGTAACAATATTTTTAAACATTCAACAAATAATTTCACATTCAAAAGTTTTATGTTTGCTGCATTCAATCACGTGGTCTACTCTTACAACCGATGAGTGATTACATAGAAAATATCAAAGGGCAGTTACGGGACGGTATGTTTACTCATATATTTTCACTCATGCGGTAATGGATTGTCGGACGTTTGTGTGAAAGATATGTCAGTGTTAACGGTTTATTATTTGTTGCGGTTCAAATTATTTATTGGGACGTTCTGTTATACAAACTATTAAAGGAAAATATTTTAAAGATGCAAGAGTTATTTTAGTGAAAGTTGTTACAAAGATTTAAGGTTTTTTTTCGTATTTGAGTAAATTAAACAACGTGTTTACATATGTATGTAAACATTTATATAATGTAGAAAAAATACATTCATCATATAGAATATAATCGGGTTCAAAGAAAATAATTGGATGGTTATAATCTGTTTTTTTATTCCCATTTGAAACATTCGGTATTTGTAAATATCAGTGATAAAAGGATGATAAATGAAGTAAAAATTAAGAGGGATTTAAAAATTTATATCGTATCTGAATTGGATATCATAATGATACGGAATAATTAGGTAGACAGGTTGAGTTAAGAGGTGCTACAAAATTCAGTAAAACCGTAATTTTCATACTGAAATCTCACCTTATGTGCTCTATTTTGAACCATAAGGTTTTGTGAGGTCATACTTTGACGCGTAGGTAATTTGTACAGACGGAGCTAAGTGTGGGTTTATAATGTTGTGCGTATAATTATTAATTATACTAAATAAGTAGGTGGATATTATAATTTAACGAGCTATTTATTAGGGTTGTCCCTCAATTTATTTGCGCTAATAGAACTACTGGTGGAAAAAAGATTTTTTTTTCACGCTATATATATTTATAAAAATATAAGTTATTTATTAATTTTCATAACGATCAGTTTTGATCTGACTATAGAGGGTGACCTCGTACTTGTGCGTAAAGAAAGTCGATGAGTGAAGTTTCTTCTGATATGCATCTACGTCAAACAACACAAGGACGCGCGGTACTACATTAAATTAAATAAAAAAATGTATATAATATTTATTATATATATATATATATTATAAATATTTATTATATACTAGCTTTCCGTCCGCGGCTTCGCCCGCGTTTTCAAAGAAAAACCCGCATAGTTCCCGTTCCCGTGGAATTTCCGGGATAATACCTATCCTATGTGTTAATCCAAGTTACCCTCTATATGTGTGCTTAATTTCATTGTAATCGGTTCCTACTGAACCGATTATTTGCGTGAAAGAGTAACAAAGACACACACACAGACATCCTCACAAACTTTCGCATTTATAATATTAGTAGGATTTATGTCGTGTTTTAGACCTTTGATCTCTTTTTGAATCTTAATTAAAATTTTTATTTTGGATAGTTGTTGATTTTGTTTCTCTCGGGAATATTTACCTACCTATGCAAAGCGTAACATCACTACATAGTATAAAACAAAGTCGCTTGCTCTGCCCCTATGTCCCTATGTATGCTTAAATCTTTAAAACAACACAACGGATTTTGATGCGGTATTTTTTAAATAGATAGAGTGATTCAAGGTTTTAGTATATAATTAATAAGGTTTTAGACAAAGCGGGCGAAGCCGCAGGCGGAGGGCTACAATACAATATACATAAAAGGTCTAGACCAAACTTAGAATAAATGACATGACTCTATCATTGATTTTGCTGCCTATTCGATAGTAGTAAATAATTTGTCCCTTGTAATAACTCCCGATTTATATTACAATACAAAACTGAACGGTGCTTAATCTTGAACATAAATCTGTACTTATTACATGTATGATGAAATAAGTACAGATTTCATTTTCACTACATTTCATTGTACAGATTTTTTTTTAATAATTATAAGGTAACTTTTAGTATTCCCTACTTATTAGAGATCGGATCGATTTCAAAACAGCTTTCATTTCATTCGTGAGTGATAAAGGCTATATTTTATTTCATTTTTATCATTGGTCACCGAAGGTGGAGCCGGGACCAGCGGCTAGTACCGAAAAAGTTAGCCTTGTTAATTCGTGCAACATAGTATAAATGTTTATCTACAAACATTTTAACGATGATAATAAATTCAAATCATAAAATACAGCACAAGAGTTATGTTGCTTGCGCTATAATTATGGTAAATCTATTTGTTTTTGTACTTAGAGCAGATATTTGATAATTTTACATTTTGTAAGGGTGTAATGATAACAAAATATGGCTGTTTTATTCTTGATGAGATGATATTCACCTTATATAATAATATTTTTATTTCTAAAGTAAAATGTAATATTGTGTAACGAAGCCCGATCTGTGGTAACACGGAATGTTAAATTTAATCAATTAAAAATTCATGTAAATGGTATTTTGAATAAATTTCCTATTTTGTGGTTGAATCGACTTTCCTTTCCTATCGTGTCATATTATTGGGATCTAAATCCCGTTAACCAATTGAGGTTAGCCGCAAATCAGCCACTAACCGTTTTGAATACTCATGAATTACAATTTGCCATAAACATAATAATTTCGTACATAAGAAGCTGAAAAGGTGCTGAATATTTTGTTCCTTTTGATCTACGTGACATTATTATTCATTATGATCATAAATACATTACAGTACTCCAAAATTAATAATGCGCATGCAGATCTTCGCTTATTATCGTATTTCCAGAAACACCCGAATCACCCCGAATCATTGAATCGTAAGTGCCCTAAACAATGCACTTGCATCTTGCACCTTGTTCGAAAGAAATAGGAGTCAATTCAGAGTCATACACAATCGAAAACAATTCGGGCGGTAGGTGACGGTAGCCTGTCAGTCAAAAAATTCAAAAATCCGTCAGTCTTCTTTATATATTGGTGGTGACCGCACGTATTATCTCTGTATGGAATTATATAGAGCCCTTCTTAGTTTTGTTTCTAAGTTGAATTTTCCGATAAAATGATTATTTACACAGGTAGCAGATAGCAGTGGGGAAAGTGAAAGTTAATAAGAGCATAATGAAAGTTCTGATCATTCTACGATATCAGAAATAGAGATAATCCCTGATTCTGTAAATCCTTTGGACTGAGATTTTAATGATTAGATTTCTACAATTTAAATGTAAACCAGTGTTTGAAAATATTTTTTTTTTAATATAAACTTTGTCTTATTTTAAGTTTTAACCGTCCATACATCCATCATCACGCCAGCTTCAGTATGACACTTTAATAGTTCTAAGTATAGAATTTTCCAAGTAAATCAATACAACAAATATATATTCGCAATCGTGTGGCTTATCCTCGCTATTAACTTACATTGAATTATCGAAACAAATTTCGTTACTTTTCTCTTTTACCATAAAATCACAATAAAACTCATAATTCTAATAAACTATGCATGAAAAAAATACATTTAACCACTCTATATACAGATCGTCTTCGGAGGCTCGGGAAATATGACAGTTGCCGAACAGTGACGAATTTTTGTATGCGCATTATCAGTTTGGGAGAACTGTACATATTAAGATACGAAATTCTCCAATTGATTTTTGATTATATTGGTGTTATTGATTCTCTCCGTAATTCCTGATTTGAAATCATAATATCGTGACTCCAATCACTAAAATGCGTTTACTTTGAAATTTAAAATATTATTTTGAAAATAGAAAATAGTAGAACAAGAAACAACTAGGTAGTAAAAACTACTTTCACAAAAAACCCTATTTGATCGACTAAAAATGAGCTTTAAATCCTTAATTCTTCAATTTTATTTATTTGTAATGTTTTATTAAGATTTATTGAAATAAGTTGCTTTTAATATAAGTTTAAATAAACACATCAACATAATAATATATGTTAAATGTTTTGTATATTTGTAGATAATTATCTGGAATATATCTTCGTCAAATATTGAACAGTCGAACGAATTTGCGTCTAAGGGCGCTTGTGCACTACAAGGAATTTTACTGTCCGGCATTCCGATTTTTTACGGTCCGGTATGGCACGCCATTAATCTAAATCTAATCTAAATACTAGCATGTGCACTATACGTAATTTTACTGTCCGACATTTCACTTTTCCCTATTCCGGATGGTTTTTTGTGTCTACGAGTCGCTGTAGGTATAATTGTTTTCGAATGCCCACTTGCTTGTATTTTACTCTTTGCATATGCCAATTGAAAGCAAGCTCTTGTTTTACTTTCTTTTAGCTGGCAATGTGATTTGAAAAGTCGGTATTGTTATTTTTATACATATACATTGACCTATAATTATTATTTAAGTAAGTGTTGGTAAGTTAAAGTTCAAGTGGGAATAGCTTTAGCTCCTCGTCACCGATTAAAATAAATAAGTCAAACACGCATTTTAAATCTCTTACAGAACTTTACTTTTTATTATAATTTATAACGAAGTAATATAATATTTCATATTCTATATTTTTTACTCGTTTCTTGTAAAATGCAAAAACAATCATTTATGATAGCAGTACCGGCGCCAAACTTCCTTGAACTGTACCGCACTGATGACTGATCCGAGAAAAGACGGACAGGTGCACAAGCCAATTCATCGGTTTTTCATGCCACACCGGACCGTAAAAAATCGGAATGCCGGACAGTAAAATTCCTTGTAGTGCACAAGCGCCCTTATATTTACCGTAATATCAACAAGTGTGATGGGCTATTGAAATAAACCGAGAACTTCCACGGAATCATTCACAAGTAAATAAGCATTGCTATTACAGCTTATCCTTGCCTGATGCACTGAGAAATCAGATCGAGCCACACAACAAATCTTTTATCTACGCTTTACGCTTCAGCCGCGGCGAAGATTCACATTAAGAATATTGAAGTAATTTATTTAATAGATGTTAGTATCTGCGGCATGTTCAATCAGTCTGTGAACGGTATTCCATTATCAAGAGATGTTTCCCAGTTTGTTTTATAGTTGTGCTTTTATTTACAAATCGATTCTAATGCAAGAGTTAGTGAAGATTAATGGATTTGGTTTTACTTCTTTGCAATACGGACGGAAAACCTATTTATTGCAGTGTAAATGATCAGATCAATAGACATTTAAATGCACGTATTATTCAACGACACATAAATTCAAATAATATTAACTCAGTTGTGAACATGTGCTGAGTATATTTGCAGCCATAAATAACTAGATTTATACCCAGTGCGAAGTAACTATACCAAGTTAATGTACAATGTTAGTAAATTTAACTTGCTAGAAGAGCGGCTTGGAGCCACTTACGTACGGTCGTTGAATAAACTAAAAATATTCTGAAATTTTTAATATTTTCAAGTATGTTACAGGTAACTGATTTTAAATTTATTAAAGTTGTTGGTTAATTTTGTGAACCTGAGGTCACTGAGACATGCAATACCCGAGTTAATTTTAATGCACCTAATAAAATTGTAAATATGCGAATTACGTTAATTTGTGAAGTTACGACTTACGAGTATCAACCCGTAAGTCGTAATAATATATTCAATTTAGTATAGGTAGATATAGGTAGGTACCCAAAAATATGCCATATGATTCCGTTTTATTTATTGAAAAAATTGTTAGAATACATACTATTCAAGAACAAAAGCTTCATAATGTTTATTACTTACATAACCCACAAAGACAAACATTTCCAGATTTAGGCTGCGCATCAGTAATGAACGTCGCTTGACCTTCTCTAATATTCGATACAAACTCATGTAGCTATAAACAAACATACAGATATACTGAGATATAGAATATAAAGAGTAAAACATAAAGTAATAAATAAATAACGCTCCTCTGATCATAGCCCGGATCTTCCAGTTGGCTCCGTCGATATGGGTCGGTTTGCCATTTGAAAAATCGTTACAAATTATTTCAGGAATATGTCGTAGGTCATCAGGATCCGTATTCTTACAGGAATATCCAGCGATATTTTAATTAAGCGAAAATGTTTTCTTCCTGTTATATAAGGATTTTTGTATCATGTGGTAAGATCAAAATTATTGTTTTTAGTTCAAGATACAAATCATTAGAATTTGAATTAAATTACGAGGCCACGTGTTAAATATTTCGGAAATGGGGGACTTCAATATTTAATATTATTTTTATTAATTAGTACATATGATAGAGATAGTAGAGATCATCTCTACATAGCAGTTTAAGAATTTAGTATTGTAATATAATTATTTAAAATAAAAATATACCATATACGAATCGTGATTAACATATTTGTCTGCGAGAACATACATAATGTTTGTATTTTTTTAATACATTTTGGTAATCAATGGTTGGTTGAAAAGAATTTCGTGAATAATCTGATTTTAATTACCTTTCAGTAACATGTTTATTTATATCCTGATTTAATGGAACTCAAACGAGGAGAACATTTTGACAGGTGAATGCTTATTCGAATCTGTTTTGATTTATATAAATAAACGTGGGACTGGGTCTCTCGATCATTCCACTTCGTTTGCGAAGTAAACGATTACTTTTAACAAACCACACAAAAATTGTATAACAATAAAGACTTAATTGATAAGTATTTAAGTTAAGGTAATTATAAATTGGGATTTAAAATCTAGATTTAGAAACATTTTACCTACTTGTTATTTTAAAGTAAAACCTTAGCCATCATTCATCATCATAAG
>CAJQZM010034904.1:0-35332 GCA_907164665.1 Colias nastes
TGATTCGATTGACTTCTATAACGTTAATTAGTCTAGGTTTCCTTTTTACATTTTAATACTTATAATTTTTATATGTAATTTTAAAAGGTATTATATTCATTATATATTCCATTTATGAACATGTCTGAAAAATAAACCAACCTCGCATCGTTGCAATGATTGTCCGAGAGATGGCACCGTGCGCCGCTACGGTTGGTTTATTATTTGTCATTATTTTAATCAGTTTACTTCGACGATATACAGATTGCGCAGTTCGTGTCTCACTTGAAATTATCGGTAGTAGTACTACGGAAGTGATTAATAAGTTTTATTAAAAGAAAAGCAATATTGAAGTACAAAGTAGCTTGGCAATATTCTACGAGTGGACGAATGTTGCTAACATGTAAACGTTTCCTGGCCCGTATGAGTTTCGTATGACGTTGTTAATATTTACATTTAGCAGCATTTTCGGATATAAGGTGACCGCTAGAAGTTGTTGAAAGAAAATATACCTTCTGAAAGCAAAGTTTGTTGTAATTTGATTACCATTTTTTGTTTTATACCATTTTTTACACGTGGCTTATTTTAAAATGAAACAACATTTTGCGAGTGCGATATTTATTATTCAATCAGTGATCTGGGTGAGTAGGGCTGTGCCTCGTATGATCCAGAACTCGGAGGGCATGTCTGCTGGGAGGAGGACGGGTAACACAAAGTTGGTGCTATGGCCGGTGGTGGAGAGGGTCCCGGCCCTTTCGGAGGTCTTGTAAAGGGGAGCTTCGTAGCGCGGGTCCGGCTTCGGGAGGGACAGCACCGGCTTGAACCACACCACCGGGAGGGAGGGGTTCATTTGACCTGACAAAAAAAAGTATGTCAAAAAATGTGGAAGTTCTGGATCAAAATAGTATTGTTTTACAAAAAAAAAAAGCTAAAAAAGTGGTCAAAACTGAAAGCCTAGAATAATATTTTGGGGTTTCTAAATGCACACAAAATATTCGTTATATTCACTTTGAATACACTGTAACAGGAATATTAAATTCCCTAGAACAATAGGTAATGGAATATCGCCCGCCAAAATGTGTTTCAAACTAGTTCTGTGTGTGAAATTCAATGCTTTTGCGAAATGTTTCTCTTTGTTGCGATGCGAATTTTGAGAAAAGTTTTTGTGCACGTGCGTTTTTAATAAAGTTTTATTTGATATATTTGTGTATGTTGGTTTCAAACGCCCATAAGCAAACATATACTTAATAAAAGAATATATGACATATCAAAAAATTTCTTAGTAACTTGAATATTCAGAACTAGATATGCATATTATTTATAGATATCCCTATTCTTACAAACCTGGCAAAGCATCAGTGAGACAATTTTTCTTGGTGTCCCACCGACCCGCGTCTATAAAAAGTCCATGGATGTTCACCCCATCCTCGGGCCTCTCCAAATTTCCAAAAACTGTGGGCGCATCATCCTATATAACACAAAAAATCATATAATTAAATGTACATGATAGATCAGCAAAATTTGCCGTTAAGATATAACTGCATGAGCATATTAAGGCAAAAATCAGCTATTATAGAAAAAACAAAAGTCATATTACAAATTTGAGTACACTGCATCGTGCGAATGTTAAAAATTAAAATAATTTACCATGCACGCGACTGATATGAACATAAATTAAAACGTAAACAAGTCATTAACTTTTTTAAAATCGTAAACAACCTTTATGCCTTATTGCAGGTTAAGATTTCTATGCAGCAAGCGAAGTTTTCTGTTTGCGTTAATTTAATTAAGGTTCAAAATCAAGTTGTGATCGAAGCTTATGTCTAATGTTATTGATCGAAACGAGGGGAACCTGCCCTCCATTCAAAAATACACCCTCAGACGAATCTACGACATAATAAACTTATAGCAAGTACAAGTTAGTAGGTACTTAGCTCACCCCGTCTCCACCAGAGTATTGTTTTTGTACGTTGTACAATTCAAAATAGTTATATTGGAGATAAAACAAAAAATTCGAAATACTTTAAGTCCTTTCCATAGTTATAAGTGGTGCTAGTAACACGATTTTCTTTATATAATTATTGCACGTGCGTGCCAAAACAATACATGGCCTATACATAAATACAATGCAAAGCGTGTATAGATATGTGTCAATCACAATATATTCACTACAAAAGCCACTAACATAAACTAAACAACACTATATTATCCGTGCGTGCCAAAACTTACTCCCATTATTATAAACAATACTATTGCCTAATGGTGTTAAGTGAAAAGATAACAACCTAAACTTATTATCCGTAGATAAAACTTACTCCAAATACAACCAATACAATAATACGATACCCATATGAGAAGACACTATTTTCTCCACAAAAACTACCAAACTAAATTAATCACTATTATTGTGAGCGTGCCAAAACTTACTTCAAATACAACCAATACCATACCCTAAAGATACGTGCCATTTTTCACTACAAAAGTTACTTAAACACAACCATACCTTAACCTTCCGCTTATTATACTTATACACGTCCTCCTGAGACAAAAAGAACGGTACAGGCTCAAAGTCGAACATCAAAGCGTCGATAGGAACTCGATACCGGCGCGCGTAAGCTTGCAGCGAGCCAGTTAGCAAGCCTTGAGGGAAGAACAAGCCAGATACCCAGCTGCTCACTTGAGCACCCTCTATAAGCCATTTCTGTGAATATCCACTTAATTTAAATATTGGTTTTCCTTTCAATGTTAGCTAATTGATTTTTATACTTTAGAAGGAGTAATTATCGAGTTGGTAGCCGATTATTCTCGATAGTTTCGATATACTGAATCGACATTAAAAATAGTGACTAGATACACGTGTGTAAAAGTTTAAATAGATTAATCAACATTGATATAGATAAAAAGTTTTTGGTTTAAAGTATTCTATGTTACATATTAGAGTAAGTCCACACGGCGCGTCGCGTCAGCGTTGCGTCGTCGCAACGCAAATATTTGACGCATAGCCGGCCACACGGGCGCTGCGCCATCGCAGCGATACTACTACAAGAAATATGGGCCTTTTTTGCGAATTTCATATAAAATGTTTGCATAAAAAATATGCTATTGCGAATCGTGAAATCTGACAATTTCTGATTTTAACTTTTAGCTATTTCCATATTTTTCTATTTTCACATTTCAGTATATTTATTCTATAAAGGACAACGGAATGTTCATTATGGGAATAGCTCAATACAAATAATATAATAGAATTCTTATCCTGCTCGGAAATAAAATTCTAGTGTGGTGTATCTGACCTATAAACCCGTCAACCTACTGACATGATCCGGGGTACTGGGTCTCATGTGTGTTGCACTAAAATTATTAATTCCTGTTTGAGAAAATACGATGAAAGTTCAATTAAAATTAAGTTCTAAATTACTTGTTTACAAGTGTGTAACTACGTACTAATACTTATTTTTCAATTCGATTATTATTGAATGAATTATTATAAAAGTGTGTAAGTTTACTAAGATTCTCTAGTACTCTATATTATGCTATAGCAAGTTGAGCAATATCTACAAAGGTAACAATATGAAATCGAAGAACGTGCATTATTCTACGTGACATAAAAGATAACTCGAAACATGATTCTACAAACTATTTCTTACGAAGGAGTGTCTCCTTTCTTACAATGCAGTTTCATTCAACAGGAGTCTAAGCTTTGCATAGATCTTTCGTTATTAATATTTTACAGGACCTTTTTATTTATATTTAGACTTCAAAGTACATAATAATAAGTTATGAGATCAATAGTAATCGAATTCGATTAATGACTAGTGTGTAAGTGTTTTTATAATATATAGTTGTGTACGGTGATTAAAATTTGAAGCATACAATCTAATTAAAAGTTCTTGTACGATTCTTATGTCATATATTGATTCGTGTGAGGTACTCTGAGATCTTACATAGAAATATTATAAATTACGCAGCTGCAAATTAAGGGGGTTAAAACTGTACTGTATTAAGTTTTGTAGAACATTTGAAATAACACTACCAAGTTATGAAGTCATCTTGACCAGCGTTGAAAAATATAGTTTTATTAGGATCATAATGCATCATATACATAACTAGCAGTGCACCCTGTCTTCGCCCGTTGTACATATGATAAAAAAAAACTTCAACTTGATTATAGTATACATAACATATTATTAAAGTAAACTTCTACACATATTAAAATTCTTACCTCTATAAAGTCAACCCTCAACGTAAGATCATGTATCCAGCTACCAAGTGACTTGAGCGAGTTGTAGCCCTGTCTGTGCCACATGGCTGGGACTTTGTTGTTCAGGAACGAGTTGAATACTTCCTCGTAAGCTTCCGACATTACCACTACACCCTGGATAGAAACTAGTGTTGTAGTTTAGAGCAAATGTGTATGGAATGTTGGGAAAGATAGGGATAGACTTCTTTATCATTCCTCTGAAATGTATACGATATTGTGTACCTATTTTACACTTAACTACACATATTTGAACTATCGATATAATTAGGTAGGTATATTTAATTGCAAGAGAAAAATGGTAATCAGCGTGTTACCCGATCCTCTAAAGTAGTTACTACCCTACGTCGAGGTAACTTTTAATTACTTATAAAGTTCAAATCTTGAGAAAAACGGTGAATATAAGATTGAAGAAATCATTCAACATCTAATGATTTCTGTATAAGAAAGATTGAAACAAAAAGTTAGTTTTAGAAAGTTTTTCCCGGTTAGTAATAGGTTCGTAAACGCCCCTTTAATTTTTAAGTTCTGTGTGAGACAAAGACAATGTTACGTTTTAGTATATAATATAGTTTTATCTCATTCTATTTCATAACCATTGTGTAACGAGCGAGAGAGATAAATCTAGGTTTCAGCTTTCACTGCTTCCAGTTTCATTTCAAAGGCGTTTCGTATAAAATATACCTGTTGCATTCGAACACGTACCAAACTAATGTATTATTAAAGTATTAATATAACTTTATACACATCAAAAAGTAACTTATTTAATGGGTATGTAAAGAAGCTCATTAACTTATAGTTATGTAGAAGGACTTTACTTAGAAAAGTTTCCTGAATTTATTTTCCAATATCTTCGACTGTTTCAAACGGCCAAATTAACCGATCTATTATCCAGAACAATATGAACTACTATACCGGTTGCATTGTGCCAATATAAATACAGATGCATAACTTAATCCGTTAGCCATTCGCAAAGCAAACACAAAAGACCAGCACCCAGCGTATCTAGGTCTCCCGGGCATTTGAAAGTTCTAGGAATTGGAGGGGGGCGGGCCCCGCCGGGGAATACACGTGTGCGAGATGACATGCGCGGTGAGCACCACAGCATCGATTAGTGCTCCCGCCGGCCTGAGTCAGGGCTCAGCGCACTTCATAAAATGCATATTTCGAGTAATCAAATTGATTCGTTTGATTTTTTTTTAGAGGGCAGCTTGTATGCGATGGACTTTATTGTATGGAAAACTGGGATGTTTTGATGAATAATTTTTTTTGATTAGCTTGACAAAATAATTTTTAGTAACAAAAAAATATTATTTAAGTATAATTATTCATTTTTAACTAATTTTGAAATACTTAAGACTTAACGTAGTTGAGTTCATTCATGTAGCTATTCAGCTATTTAGCCAAAGAATTTAATTTATTGTCGCAATTTTTTTTTGTTTAGAATTAAGAGTTGACACTAATTGTAATCGTGATCGGAACACAGATGGCACTATACTCGCAGTTCTCTAACATCTAATTCTCTGTGCATAAAATAATTTCGAATTTGGTTTCCGTAAGGAGATTTATTTGTTGACACGTGTAATATTTGATAATTCTATGTAGCTACCGGTATTGATCTGCCCCCTCATAAAGAGAAGAAAAGATGTATATTATAGTCCTACATCATTAAATTTCTGTGAGTAGAGTGAAAAAGACTTTTCCATACAAAAGGTATGAAAAATAACGTAGGGAAGCGTACTGAGGACCTTTTGATTATGTCTGGTACCTAAGTTAATATACCTAACACAATGCCAGTAGTGTTAATTATTATTATAGCAAGGAGGCCGATAGAATTTTCAAAGAGTAAATACCGGGAAACCGTTATACTTTTGTCCAATTTAAACTTTAAAAGTTTGAAAGTTAGTAAAACTTAGTTAATAGATAGATTCTCAGCGTGAAGTTTTGGCTTTGGTTTCATTAAGGTAGCGGAGCGGAGACAAGACTAAGATAAGATTAGAAATAAGAATACCTACATACATATATCTAAATACCAATTATTATTAGTGCAATTTTTGAAAGTTTTTTTAGGTGTAGTACCTATGTATTTTAAAGTAACATGTAATATTTGTAAGATTGTCAGAACTATTCAATACAGATTGTTTTGAATACTCATTTCTTATTTAATATAATATTAATATCAAGCTTGCAAATGAACTAGATGATGATAGTAGATTTCTAAAAAACTAATTTTTAAATCCAAGGGAGGTCTACAGTTCGTATCCAATAACATATGGACAATGTATCGGAAGATGAATACACCGTGATGAGTTGCATCGCAAACCATCTTGTTTATTCGCTGAATAAATATAAATATGGTTTCCCATATTAGCGATGGAATAAATCCGTTTAACCCCCCCACCCCCCACCCCCCGCTCCGCTCCAGCGGAACACGCCTCCATACGGAGCTCTCGCTCGCACCGTTGCCATGGCAACGCGTTCTATTATGGCGCTGCAGCTGTTTACGGAGTTAGAGCAAAAAGATACGGATCCCTAAAAGCTGTTTAATATTGAATGTACTTATGAAAAAATGTAATTTTGTCTTGGAATATTTCTATTAAGATAAAAATTTGAAATCCGGGAAGGATTAGATAATATGTTATAATATTAATAAAATAGTTCCTAGATAAAAAGAAGAGTCAGATATCTTATGTTGGAAAATAATTGATATATATATATGTTAATAGATGGCGTGGATTATTGTAGACAATGAAACTCGAACTTCGTCTGTACCAAAGTTTTATTTAAGAAGGGGCTGTTATGACTCATAACAGCTAATAACTTATGAGGCGGAAGTATGTGTCTTATAACTCTTTAAACTTTCTGAAAAGGTTATGTGGACATTTTAAATAAAATTTAGAACAATAGAAGTTAAGAAGTCGAGTCGACGAGTTGCTTAACTCGAACTACAGATGCTCCCACTTTATTTATACTTATATGTTTTGTTTCTATTTGCTATACCACCAAACTTTCTAAACCTGTGGTCATGTTTAAAACTCAATTGTAATAAGAATATCCAAGGTTCCACTTACCTTGATAGCCTTCTGCAGTTCATTTAACGAGGCGTGTATCAGTGCCAGCAGTTTGTTAAACCTGTCCGTTTCATGCAAGAGAACAGTCGTTAGCGAGTGGAGTTGACCCATATCGTCTGGCACCATGAGGTCTGGGTGTATTTGCGTCCTGTCTATCTTAGTGGCCACATTAGCGCGAGTAGATTCACAAATCCGCCAGACTATTTGTTCTGGCGTTTCTCCCCCACCACCGCCGCCTGTACGCGGCTGTACGTCCACTATTGTCTGGACTAGTGTGCTGGTTTCTTTATTCTGCAAAGGGGGTTGACTTTGAATTTGTCTTGTAAAGATGTTTTTCTTTTAGGTCTTACTTATATATATATATTGGTTGGGAATAGTATCCGTTCTTATAGTACTGCGTAAGTTAATGATAAAGTTAGTTACCAATTTTCAAATTGTATACAAAAAATAGTGTCAAATGCATTGCCGATATCATGTGTGGGTTTCGAGTCTTAGCATTGGAAGATACACATACCGTCAATCCATACTAATATTATAAATGCGAAAGTAACTCTGTCTGTCTGTCTGTTACTCAATCACGCCTTAACTACTGAACCAATTTGCATGAAATTTGGTATAGTAATTTGGTATAGGTAAATTTTGATACCCGAGAAAGGACATAGGATAGGTTTTATCCCGGAAATCCCACGGGAACGGGAACTATGCGGGTTTTTCTTTCTTCTGCGCGGGCGATGCCGCGGGAGGAAAGCTAGTATTGTATAACTTCTGCGAATGTGGAAGCTATTCAACTACTTTAACTTAAAAAAAAAAAAAAAAAAACATATGAACGCTTTCAATAAAATCTTTGAACCGCAGTCTTATGAAAGCTGCCTACATATTATGAAGCAGAACTACTTTGTAAGCCAATCAGATCACTAGGAATAACCCCAGGCACGTAATGTCTCCATAAATGTGTATGAATAAGGTACTCAATGCGGCCACGCGTAATATCGTGCTCTCGAACGAAATAATAGGAGATAATTTTCACTGGAGCCTAAATAATCAGGAACAATAACGCTCTTGGAACAAACCCCACAATCACGCATTGCAGAACACCCTGTATTTCGGCGTATTGTAAAATTACCCGACATGTTTTATTTACTATCACTGTTCACGAGAATTCTGGACATGCATTTATGCTCGCTAAAATTGAGAGGGTTGATTAACATTGTTTCTGAATCCACAAAATGTAGCGGCAAATATCTATAGGAAGCAAATGAAGTATCATAAAGCTAACAAGTGGTTTAATTAAATGGACATTCGCAATCATGTTATAATTGGCAATCTCTATTATCCAATCCTCCCTACACACGCACGTACGTAGATAGCATTCCGATTAACAGACCAATCACACAGGTATTAACGATTGATTACCTCAAATGCAATATTAGCATTGTCATGCATCCCGAATATTTCCGGGTCCTCTATCCCGGGCAGAGTTTCGATGTACTCACGGACCTCTTCCAATTTGTCTGCCCGGGGACAATAGTAGGTCCCAGAGGAGGAATATTTATAGTCTGGTTCGAGGGTTGGTGCGGAAAAGAAGAGAGTCAGTATGGTGGTGAGGCAGCGCTGGTCCCACATGTCGGTGACCCGACCTCCATATGTTATTTGACCTAGGTATAAATGATTATGCTTTTTTTATGCATTCAATACGTATGCTTGATTGTTGGCATACTATTTTAATTCAACTTTTTTAATAAAAATATATACTTAGTAACTATAATTATAAAGTAAAATAATACTTAGCAACTGTAACTAAGTTTGTCATAACATTTCTGGAAACTAATGGGATCTTGTAATCTCGAATCTGTTCAAAGTGAAGTTCTATTCATTACGCGACTTCTGAAATTCCCGTCAAGCAGCTGTTTGGAATACAATGTTAAGTCGACTCAGATCATTTGTATGAGCAGATTCTACGAAATATCGGTAAAGAGGTTCTTGAATACACTTTATGTTCGACATAGATATTCTTGTGTTTCATTTATTCATTCACTATAATGCATGAGCACTCAGAAGTTCGAATATTCGAGACGAAAATGCATGTCAGCCATGTATGTGGTCATGAAGTATTCAAACCGTCCGCGTCGGCCGTCCGCGTCGGTCAAGCGCTAATGCTTGGTCGTATTTTAAATCAATAAATATTTTGTACATTGACATACATTTGTGCTGTTGAAGTAAGTTAGAAATAATATGCTACATATTATGCTACAGAAATTTGAATTTGAAAACTTCTTTACACGCGCCCGTCAGAAGGTGAAGCTGGTAACCAATTAAAAATTTTGTGCTGTATAAAAGTTTAGGAAACATACATAAAACTTGTAACTATGCTACGTTGTAAATTAAATAAAAACGAGAAGCTTGTTTAGCAAGTCAGATATAATAAACCTTCCCCTGTGACCAATGTTCCTAAATACAAAAGAGTACTAAATTCGTAGATATATTAATTTCCCTATATTTTAAAGCGAAAAGTGGTTCGAAAAAACACAAATATTTTCCTGTTGAAATTTTCCACTTACTGGTAATATACTCCAGAGCATCCCAGGGTATGTGTCCATCTTCGCAGAACATTTGTAGGTTCAGCATAGCGCATTCACGGTCGCTGTTATTGAACTCATATGTGATGTTCCACCCGAGGGGACCGAACTTCTTGCGCTCTTGGATGATGGCGTGGAACATGCAGATACCGAAGAGCATGGTGCGCCAGTCCTGACCGAGCACTGGACAGAAGTGGTACATTTAAGTATAATTTCCTATCTATGTGCCTTCAAAAATATTTTATAGTCATCTTTATAAGTAAAAAATTGGCACGGTATCTTACCATGACTTTCAAAGAAGTCCTCGTCCATTTCAATCATGGCCCGTTTGACGTTCGCCTTTAAGCCCTTCGGTGGTTCGTTGGTGACCTTCACGGAGTTCTGCAGAACAGACACCGGGAACTTGGGAGTGGGCATCGAACTAAGGTACAGCCTGAAGTCTGGATGCAGGCCACTGTTCTCACCGCCCATCTGGGCGACTATCACTTCGAGACTCAACATCCAAGATGCCGCCAAGTGACAGTTCTGTGGAATAAGCTCTTCTATTGTAGCTGTATGTTGTTACTACGTATTATTTAATGTAGAGAGAGGTTCGTAAGAAAAAATCTCGTATTTTGAGCAATCTTTTTAGGAAGTTTTAAAATTCTGTGGTGTATGCGGTAATCACAGCTATGTACATTGTATATGTTGCTTATATACTGCTGTCAATTTTACTAAACAAAGCACTCCCCCTCTAAAAAAAACTTAATAATATGTAAGCACCTGCAGGAACACCCAATCGCCCTTCGGTTTCGCTGCGTTTATCATCCTCTCGGCGACGGGCCCTTGTCCCTGGCCCAACGAGATGGAGTGCAACCGCTCCCTCATCCCCATTTCTGTGGCGAACTTCTGGAAAGCTCCAAACGGATCAGATCCCGTGCTCAAAACGAACACCAGCGGTATTGGCGCTGCTGTGTCTGCGTATCTGAGAACAATATCATTTTATTTAGATTTTAGTGGTTTTTTCTAATATTTGAAAATTATTTCAACATTTTTCAAAGTTCAATTTTTATGGTTATTACGGCCGAACTTTGGACTAACTAGGTTTTGTTGATTCCATTTTTTAAAGCTGCTACTTCCCGTATTTTAATTTGGTCTAGTTTTTACAATCATGCTATTTAAGAGAACCCGTAACTATTTACATTAAAAATAGTAAGAAAAAACTGCAGTTTTATTAAAAAACAATAATAAGAGTCCAAGGCCAAAATAAATTAGGTACCTAGGTAACTAGTTTCTTAACGTTTAACATGAAGCATTGAATGTTGTTAAAAAAGTTTTTATAGTATGCTGCTTCAAAAAAGAATAAGCTCACATTTCGTATTATGTATATTCATCGATTATCGCAGAAATTCATAATTTTGAAACAAGTTAAACCATACAGTACGAAGTCGAACGCCGGCGGCGATATATTTCAAGCAGCTATCATTGATTTCCTATGAAGTAAGCAATCGGCATCCCCAATGAATTATGTACGCAAGGATTTATTTATAGACACTGAAGTTTCAGTCAGGGCAGGCCTAGGTAAATCAAGGTCAGTTGTTCGCTTTTCCGAAGTAGGTAGAAAGTGACAGACGTTGCACTTGCATCCCTGCAGTATAATTTAACCTGTTATTTTTACACTGCATCTCTATGTAATTCATAGTAATCTTTGAACCAAGAAGCTTATATCTAATACACTGGAGATTTCAGTATGAACATTAACTTGTAACAAGAAAATATGACCTTGAATGTATTAGATATACCTAAGCTTCTTGGTTTGAACGTACTTCTTTCAGGGACTCGGTAAATCTTTCACCGTTGGATTTGTACGTAATCCCTGGGTGCAGGCCTGTGGCCAGCGGTTTCGCTCGCGGACAAATTCGCAAACGACGCAACGATTGTGTCATACAAGTATTTTTATAGCTAATATAATATTATGTTTAATTTTTAATTTATAGGCAGACATTTAGGTACCACGGTGACTACTGACTACGGGGGCAATCGCTCACGTAAGTGTTTGTTACGTCGTAATAAATGATATTATAATGATAATTAAATTACGTTTAAAATACGTGTTAAAAATGTTTAATAATAAAACGTATAATATTCAACGTAAAAAGAAAACTACAGACAATAGAAAATAAATACTTTAAATTTGTTATTTTATAAGCTATTGTTTTCTTTTTTCTTTTTTAATAGATGTGTATATTTTTCCCGCCTTTAAATTGAAGAATTTTTAAAACTTTCGTTTGCGCGGGAATGCATATACATTGACACTCGTTGTAATTAACAAAATGGCGGTATAAATGTTGCCATATAAAGATTATGTCCATGAATTTAGGCGAGCACATTGCCACCGTGTTAACAATCATCACTGAGATCTAAGGTAAAAGAAAATATGAGATACACATAATAACCATTAATTGAAAAAGATAAAAATTAATTAAGACTGCAAGATAAAAAAAAAAAAAATCTTTATTGACAAAAGATAAAGACAACCTTTAATAATATTAAATGAAAATTTATACGCATTACACATATATTATTAGGCCAGAAAAACTCAATAAATATAATTATGATAATAGAAGTAGCAAGAAATATGATTTTATTCGTAATTAAAATCATCTTCAGTGAGATTTGTCAGGTAAGATAATGGTTTCAATTATGAAAGAAGAAGTTTTGTATTGATCCATAATTTTACGCCCGATAATATGTTACAAATATAAATAAAATAAGCAAATATTATAACTTTTCTGATCGATCTAAAAACTAAACATTTGTTTTTAATTTATTATTTTGTAGTTAGTTTTATTTATTATGTTCGCTGTATTGTATTGGTGTTAGAAAATATGGGGAAGATTTGCAAAATGAAGTGGCAATACCAAGTTCCCTTATTTTGTCATAAAGTTCTGAGTTAATTTTTGTTGTACAATTTGGTTGGCTTCCAATTTTATTAAACTTATTACCACTACCTTCTTAGATTTTAGTTTAATTAACGGAAATAGTTTAAATTTAACTTTCCTTTGTTTGTGCTAACGTCTACAAGGAAGATTTAATAAAAAAAGTGCATTTAACCAAATATTCCAAAAAATTTCACTTTTATACGGAACATATTGTACGTATCCACGTAATTTTGTCCTGGGACCTTGGCGGCTGGCTATTATTACATTTTAGACGGCCGGCCGAAATCGATATAAAGGCCGCGAAAGCAGTCGAACACTGCATTTATTGCAAGACCATCAGTCGGAACAGTCGTGCGCGAGTCTCCGAATTAAGAAATTAAGGATCAGCCCTAAGTTGAAAAGACTTGCGAAGATGGCTATCTCACTGCCACAAGATTCTGATTTTAGAACGGCCAAAATTGTCCTCAACAATGGGCTCGAGATGCCTGCATTGGGAAGTAAGTACTTTTACAACTTTTTTTAAATAAAATATATCCACGTTATTGGAAGTTTTAAGATTTTTCTTGTTAAATATCCAACCCCCTAATATTTTTCGTGACTTTCAACAAAGTTACTTCCACATGTCTCAGCAACCTGTTGCATTTAAAAGTTTTAAACTTTGTAACTTTTGGTTATTTTGAAATGTTTAGTGTAGAAAGTTTTTAAACATGAAATAACGTAGCATTTTAGATTTATTCTGGAAATATAACACAAGATATAATATTTGTTTCAGTGGGAACTTATAGAGTGAGAACTGAACAAGAAATTTTCACTCTAGTCGACAATGGTTTGAAGGCTGGCTACAGGCTATTCGGTTAGTTTAATTTTTTATAATATATAAGTTTGTTAATTTACATACACTTTTTTTTACTTCTTTGAATCTCAAATCTTTAAATCTTTAGTTGAAAAATTTTTGAACTACCTACATTTTACAGTTAGAAATTTCTAGAACAATTTCTTTGTTTAAGAATAATCTTCTTTATTTTTCTATTCAATTTAAACAATAAAGGTACTATAATCTATTGCAAGTTTTAATTTAGGAACATATTAGGAGAAATACAGGATGAAAACATATTTTACATTTAAAACTTTGAATTGTTATTTCCTTGCTTATTCATAATCTTCTATATTTCAACAGATTCTTTCTTTCAATTATGGAGTTACCAGTGTATTTATTACTTTCATTTGTCTAGATACTGCTGCAGTCTACGGAAATGAAGCTTTCCTGGGCCAGGCCCTGCGCACCTTGCTGCCGAAATATAACCTTGAGCGAGAAGATATATTCATCACGTCTAAGCTTGGTAAGTAATACTTTATTGTGAACTGCACGGTTTTGGGTCCAATGCTAAGTGTTTAACACAGAAATAACCAATGATCACATTGCACTTGTAAATAACAGTATAGAAGTATTAAGAGTTATGAAAGTCTTGTTTTCAATTAGATTGTTATTAGGTATTTAGAATTCCTGAAACTTCATATGCATATTGAAATGGGAACGTTGAAGTAGGCATGTATCAATGCATTTATAAATCTATAGAAATAGGAATCTGCAATCATAAGCTACAAGATTAGAGTATTTGAGAGGAAAAAATTATTATACCATACTTAAAAAAGTTTTATGAGGCAGGATAGATGTAGAAATCAAAATCTACACTATATATATACTATGGTAGGGGCAATAATGGCCCCTACCATAGTATACCTCTTACCCATTACGAGAAATATGTACTGAAGGGATTTTATCAAATAACGTCATAACTCATCAAGGTGAACCAAGTAACAATCATAAGACCCCCATACCGCACTGGGTGACTAACTAGACCTGTGCTTAGGCTTGCATCATCACTGCTTGAATTGCTTTGCATATTTATGTTAGCTTTTTACTCATAGCGATAAATGCTTCAGCACCGGCCGACCATGGTAGTGTGGCGGTTCCCAAAGCATTTGAGAAGTCCCTGAATAACCTGGGACTGGAATATATCGACATGTACTTGATCCACTTCCCGGGAGCGGCGAAGGTGCATAACCAGTCTCCGCAAAACGCCCAGCTGCGGACTGAGTCCTGGAAGGCCATGATTGAGCTGTATGATGATGGCAAAGTGAACGCTATCGGTGTGAGCAACTACACCATTGCGCATCTCACCGACTTTGAGAATAACCATCTCGATTTGCCTGTTGTTAATCAGGTATGGTATATTGTGACACATTTTTTTCATTTAGATGATGTGCGCGCGCTGGTGCTTCTGGATTCATTCATTTCTTTTATAAATATATTTTTTGTTGTTTTTGGGTTTGATTATTTGTTTGTTTGTGTCATTGTTTGATTTTTTTGTTCTTTTTTAATTTTATGTTCGATTTTTGGTTTTCTGTTTTGTTTGTTTGATCGACAGCGAGATTTTATCACATCTTTTATGTTTTCCTTTTTTTATTAGAAGGCGCGGGCGAAAAGCTTAGTTTCAAATAATTATTTAAAATTAATTAACCAGTCTTATGTATTATTTTTATTGCTTTGTTTCATGAAAATCGGTCAAAAAACTATCTTTTGAATAATTCTTAGGCATTATAGTACAAAATGTACATTCCACAAACGCAGGTGGAGTTCCACCCGTTCTGCAACCAAGCTGACCTGCTGCAGTACTGCAAGTCGCAGTACATCTGCGTCCAGGCCTATTGTTCGTTCGGGGGTCTGTCCGTTGGTTCCAACGACCTGATCGATCACCCCGTGGTCAAGAAGCTGGCCAAGAGCTATGAGGCTACTCCAGCCCAGGTCCTGCTGGTCTGGGCTCTGCAGCAGGACGTCCCGGTGATCCCGAAGGCCACCAGCCCTCAGCACATCGAGGAGAACATAAACCTCAATTTCAGGCTCAATGAGGACGAGATGAAGTCTCTCACCAACCTAGCTCCGGTGACCAGCCGATACGCCTGGGACCCGACTCACGTCCGTTAAATGTTTTCAATGTATAGATACGATTTGGGGATCCCTAGCAAAATTTTAATCAAATCAACTCTCTTTCGTACTCGTTATTTATTTAGATTTAATTATTTATTTTTTCTAGTGTTGTTGTTTATTTGTATTATTGATTTCTGTTAGAAAAATTTAAATTGTTCGTTGTGTTTTTTATATAATTTATGAATTCAAGTTTAGTTGTAATTGAATTTATTTCCGCTAAGTTAAAGTTCAGTTTAACGCGGACTTTATTACCAACTGTGATATTTATAGATGTAATTGTTAATAGATGTTTTTTACGTTCAAATGTTAGCTATTTGTTGTTATAGAAAAGGTGTTTCTTTCTAAAAGTTAAGATTTCGCCAGAGATATTACCCCTATTCTTAAAACTTTACTGTATAAAGGTAGTGTAAACGTTAAACATGTTTAAACATGTCTATTATTATTTTATCTAAAATGTAGTTTAAAAAAATTTAAAAAATGTAAGTAAGTACCTTATGTATTAAATGGCATATGATACGATTTGGCCTATGTGCAAATAAATGTGTTGGAAACAAGTATAACATCAACTGTGACTTGTTTTATTTTTACCTTTTCTTGGTCACATAACACACATTCATGAGTTTAGTTATTATTTAACGAGTGCCGATTTTTTTAAAACACATTAAAATCACAGTAGGTTAGAAAAGGATGTGCCTGATTTAGTAAAAGCTCAATATCACACTGTTTGTATGCATTTTCTGAGAACATTTACTATGGTATGTAATATATAGTTTTTTTACACCATCAATCGTCATCAAAATATTTTGAGAGATAAAAATAAAAAACCATATAGTTATCTACTTAGTATTTGAATTGTTCACCTAAATTTTGAGGTTATGTGAAAAAATTATGAATACAAAAGTTTTAGATCTTTTTATTACCTACAACTTCATCATTTTTGAAGGGAAGCAGCTTATTAAAAAAAAAAAATAATAAGGATAAATTACTGGGTCTGTACCTACTTAAGATTCGATTATGGATACACAATCTAGGAATTTCGATTTTACGACAAGGTCCGTAGAAGTATATAGTTAGAAAAAAATAAAACAAAAACGAAACATTCTTTTTTCTTGACGAGTATTTATTCAGCAATAAAGTAAGTATTCTTTTATTCTATTATTACAAAAAAATGTATTCAATAATTACATTATTTTCATGGATTTATCATAAGCACAACATAAATGATAACTATAGGTATATTGAAATCACGTAATCCGTAGCGAGCTTCCGACGATCCTAGGTTAGACCAGTCATTCCTCAGTGTGGCTGAAGCCCAAAAAGACTTGGCCTTTCACTAAACAATTTTTTCAAATGTAGGTGAGAATAAAGATTTAAATTTAATCCTTTTGTGATATCATAATTTGTAAAATAAGGTTTAATAAAACATTAACTATTATTTTTTGATAAGATAAAGTGGAGATGAAAAATTGCAATTAAAGTTTGGTTTAGGTTCGATACTTGGATTATTTCATTTTGAGGTTCTATTACAAAGTACTTATATTCAAGACATACAAATATTTTTATAAAGTATTTTTATTCAAAAACATATTGTGATAAAAATACTTAATTTAGGCTTAGACTTTTTTTACAATAAAATGGGGGATGGAATGATGAAGATTATTTCGATAGGCATGTGGGGAATCGTGGGACCAGGGTGTGTAGTAATTTGCATTAGATTTTAATTTCAACTACCTACTTTATAATGATATTATAATTATGCCACACCCCGGACACTCCATAGTCCATACAAAATTATCGTTTTGACAGTCACACAACGTAGTGATTATATCCTCTTTGAGTCACACTAGCATTAGACTGCAAATGTGTGTGTTAGGGTTGGCACATTTGTGACTTGCGTTTACATGTCACAACGGTCGATGCAAAATATTCATTGCCCTGCACCAACACATTCATCACATCACACATCTATCGTACATTTCATAAATTATTGCTTTTGTAATCATTATGTTGTCAAGCGTAATTTTCGCTGTGTATCATCCTTGAGGTAAGCGCCAGCCATATTACTCATGATCGTGCGGGGTGACGTAAGTGTTTACTTTTGGCGGGAGGCGGAGAGGGTCCGTTCTGTAGCGTTAGCTACTATTAAGGGGCTGACAACACCAAATTGAAGTTTTTTAAGAAAAGATATTTATTCTAGCCCATCAAAAAAAATATATGTTAATATTCATCATATTTCGAAGAACGTGGACGGACTCGATTCATAATTGGACGAAATCGGCTCGATAGAAAATAATTGCAAAGATTGGTCTTAAAATCATCATTAAACGATTCTATGTCTTTATTTTTTTGACGTACGGGTCTGCAATTTAAAACCCGAAGTCAACATATTCATACCTGAAACTCTAACGAGTCATATTTCGCATATGACCCACACTTTTCCTTAAATCACATATTTTCTTATTATTTTCTTCTACGACCTGGCCCCGCCAAGTAACAGTGATATTGCGCTCTCGTTTGCGCACACTGTCCAATTGTATGGGAGTAAAGGAGAGCGCAATCACTGTTAAATTTGCTATTAACAGCCCCTTATGTATTCTGTGATTATGCTATGTATGTTTCTTAAGCTTACTCTCATAGGAATTTCCTATGAAAACGCGGGAAAAGCCTCGGGTGAAAACCTAAAATTTATAAAAATGGCCAATGTACGTAGTAAAGTCAGTAAAGAGTACCCTAAGTTCTGGAAAGGTTTGGAACAGCCAATGTAAAATGAAAAAATAAACTTCTAAATAGATTACTTATAACTTTGATTCAAGCAACTTGACACCACAACACATGAATATTATAAGTAGTGGGCAAACAATCTGTTACAATACAAGAATGATATTGAGATCATTGAAGTTTAAAAGACCTCTTTGTAAGGAAATAAAACGTTACCCGCGAACAGTTTCAAGTAAACAAGCAAAGTATAATGTAAGTAGCTACAAATATCCTCTTATTTCACTCCGTTGATTCCGTTTGTTATTCAGACGTTAGAAATATATTTTTCTTGTTCAAGTTTAGTTTCATGAGTTTGCATACGATGTTAGATGTGGTTGTTATTGTACTGTTGTCCTTAAATCTGTTAGTACCTAAGTACTTAGGTATTCTTTCCCATTGTGTTTTAAACTTTGTCTCGTACTTTAATAAATACTGTTATCGTAATAATATTCAATAAATGGTTTCCTTTAACGAAATATGGTTATATGGTTCATAGTGGCTTTTTCCTTATAGTGTTTTAGATACCTATACATAATAGGTATTACCGACTGATTCATTGATAATGACGGGATTTTCCAATATTTTGGGATGTGAATACTACAGCCACTGTTAGACTTATTTGCCTATCAGTCATCTTTTATAGAAATGTTTCTTTGGTATCATGGTATTCAAACTAGGTATTAAATTATAAAATGTTGTAGGTATTTTTCTGACATCATACTAATTAGTATTAAGTATAAAGGCGAAAGTTTGGATGGAAGTGTGTATGGATGGATAGACGGTCTACTGGACGGATTTGTATAAAATTTAACAGGAATATAGTTAGGTTATATATAAATGAGCTATAGAAAATAGAAATACATGATTTTGCACGCGGGTTAGTCGTGGGTGAAACCGCGCGGCGCAGCTAGTGTAGTTGTTAACATCGTGGGTGGTGCAGTGGCAGCCTCCCACGCACATCGAAGACTCGATTACAGTAATTTTCTACCGATTGACATTTTCTGTTCATAAAAGGTCATTGATCGATTTACCGTATGTAAACCTCTATGTCTATTTATGCTATTTGACACATTTTATTATATTAGTTCAGGATCCATCGCCCATTTTTGCACTTGATTACTATCAAGCTAATTTTCCGTGAGTAGCTTTATTTTGATGAGACGCCCAATAATTTCCTGTACGAAACTCTCGATTGTGGTAGCTAACAGAGGTAACAAGGATAAAATGTTTTGATTTGATGGTTCTCAAATATTTATTACTAACTGAACTTTTTTTTTGTTCAATCTCAAGATAATTATCTAAATTATTCGAAAAAATATTTGTCCTACAAAATCTATGGTTTGATCAAAGAGTCCCCTCTTTCCAATGTGTATCGATAACGAGGTCATCATAAATGATTACTAACCAGCTGATTTTTTTGTTTTCACTTAGTTAATATTTATATAATTCAACAGACATATTGTCCTACAAATTGTGTAATAAATATTTGAGAACCATCAAATCAAAAATTTTTATCCTTGTTACCTCTGTTAGCTACCACAATCGAGAGTTTCGTACAGGAAATTATTGGGAGTCTCATCAAAATAAAGCTACTCATGGAAAATTAGCTTGATAGTAATCAAGTGCAAAAATGGGCGATGGATCCTGAACTATATTATTTTATTACTAATTTATGTGTGTGCACTTTATCATTTTAAACATACATACATTTATCGCAATAAAAGTTAAAACGGTTTTATTTTAATATTTCAGATTTTTCATAAACTATATTTTCGTTTATAATTGATCACTATAGAACTCAAATGGTTAACGAAAAAAACATCAATGTCAAAAAAATAAAAACCATATTGCTTCAAAGGTGCAGAGTAATAGTTACGTTGATAGTTTGCATATAATATAATATTATCATGGTTCCGGGTTCCGTCGAGCCGCTTTCAGGGACGAGGCGTGCGTACTGTTGACAAATCATGCGCGATGACATCTGTCAATCTACACTTCACAGCGTGGGATATGTCCTAACGCCGTTAGTACACCTACGCATTTGCGTGCGGCAGCGAATCTCTGCGAAACTACTGCGTAGCGAAATATCTGCGGAACGTTAGTACACAGCAATGTTTTCGCAACTTTTTCGCAATGCGTCTGTGTAATGGCCATTTCGCAGTTCCTTGCGAAACAATACTGACAAGGACGCAACTATTTCATCTATCTATGTGCTAGAGTGAGACATATCATATGCGAAATCCTGCCACACTACTGACAGATTTTTCGTTGTTTCTCTGCCGCACGCGAATGCGTCGGTGTACTAACGCTGTAAGCCTAATAAAACCAGAGGAATAAAATCGTGTTGGTAATAATGATAATTGTCCAGTGAAACTCACAAAGTACTCAATTGTACGGTCGGACTCTCTATAAACACGGTCCCGAGGCTGGTGCTCACGTACTGAGCTATCGCGAACACCAGCTTCTCCTCCTTCAAGCTCCTGATTATCATCAGCTTCTCGAATGGTGATAGCGTTTCGTTCCAATTGTTCTTTGCTGGAGTCTTATCGTTTTTGTTCACGTGAATCTCCTGTAAAATACTTGGGGAATAGAATCTATAAAAACTTACGAAGGAACAATGCTGTTTTAAAGTGGTAGTTAACTGGCGGACTATCAATGAATAGACATTGATATATTTGTTCATTTATACATACTTAAAATAAACATTTAAATCATGTTGACAATTTAGTATTTTTTTACTAGGTAACGATTATGTAACGAAACACGTAACTAGGTAAGTAAAAAGTAAGACCAGTATACAACTACATATATAAAATTGGCTAAACCTAAACATAATATAGCCAGTAGGTATGACACGCACCACAGTAAATGTTCCCAAAGTGATGTCTATTTTCCTAAAGCAATCGTCAAGCAGACCAGCGAAGCTCGGGTCGGATTCGTTCAGGTGGTTAACGGCGAGCCACATCTGATCCGACATAGCCTCTACAGGTGGCTTCTTTCCTGGTACCTACGACAATACGGATCCGATGGAAAACTTCGATTCTATATGTAACTATAGTTATTTAGCACATAGATATGGTATTAGATATATTTATTTGGCACACTATATAGCGTAAAAAACTTGATCTATTGTAATTAAATAGCAAGAGAATAAAATCGAGTCAAAGTAAATTGTACCTTTCATCTTTACTATTATAAATAACTGAAATTAATTATAGTGCTGAAATTGACCTCAATCAAATGAAATAAGTAATTGAGTACATATTATAATTATTCCACGTGCAATATCAATTCCACGTACAACACTCGTGCCAATCTATTAATGTTAAATTGTATTTCTCTGAAATTCGCCGCAATGATAAGTAGGTATATAATTTTATTTCATAATCGTTCGTAATTGCTCTGTGAAGAGGAAGCTTTATACCACCTTTACCACAAAAGAGTACAAGTATTTCAGTATTCTTTCTTTTAATGTTGCGACTTTTATTCTTAAATGCATTCAAGAAAATTGTATGTAGGTATAAACACGCTTTTCTGTGCAATTTCTGATAGTTACATTTGCAAAATTTGCATTTCTAAATTTACTATATATTTTATACTATGTCAAATCTTACCACTTTAGTACCAGCGGGTCCCCTCAAAACAAAGTTCCACTGATCCTGGTGCACTTTGCCCGCATGCAGATAAATGGCCATGTTCAGCAGAAAACTGAACACCAACTTGTGCCGTTCGAACAGCCCCCGAGATACGTTCCTGTACACCGACAGGGTTATCTCGTCGTGGAGTATTTCCAATCTTTTCTCTAATATATCCGATTTTTCACTTTTCTCGATAACTAAATTGAATACCTGGGAAACACAATTAAATAAATGACGCCGTTAATTGGCTTTCTAACGGGATTGTTTATTTTAAAGTTATTTTACTTGTTAAAATGAAGAAAAGAATATGAAACTTCGTCGCTAAGATCATTGTTTGTTGGACTAAAAGTTTTGCCTGGAGCAGCTGCAGAAATTCTTGGAAATACATCGAAGTACATACTTTGGTTTCCTTTTTCTTGCTTCTTGCTTGTCGCATAATAAAAAATAAAATGAACCCGTTGATGTGTTTTAAAATAACCCAGCTACGGTTCTCTCATAAAACAAAAAGCTTTTACTTGTTAATTATCATTTTAAACCGATAAATCAGTTATTGCCAATAACAATTAGCAATAAGTTACCTAATCATTATATAACTATGCTAGACAGTCTATAAGCTTGTGCGTACGGTAGTAGGTACTCTTAGTAAGTGTATGTCAAGTGAACATTCAAATAATGCAAATTGTCCATTGATCACCTGTGTAAAGTATTTCAAAGAGAACTGGTACATAGGATCGATATCTGCCAGCTGGGCCACCGCAAAGTACAACACAGCACCACGAGTGGCCACCGTCCGGTATTTCTCTCTGGCCGCGGATATGTTCACTTCTGTCGCTTCAGTCTCCGCTAGACGAGCGTTAATTATCTCTGACGTTTCCTAAATAAAATACGGCATTTGGGCATTTGTTGATAGTATAAAACTTATGGAGGAAGGTAGGGCCACCTTCTCTACCAGTCTAAGCGGCTGGCCGACTGTTGAGGAGTTAAGTGATGATGTCAGAAAGTTGCATTTATGCTACGTATTGAAAATATTTTCATGTGTGAAAATATTGCCAGACGACACCTGAAATCAACTTTATCGAATAGTAAGTAGCAGGTCAAGGCCTTTGACCTCAAAAGCTATGGAACTGCGGAAAAATTGGATAGATTTTTCAATCTATCTGCAAATTGTAGCCATCTCTACTGATCTGATGGGTCAAACATTGCGGGACAGTGATGGAACGACATGTCCAAGAACCAAAAAGTTCGATGACGAGTGACATCTGCCAATCCGCACTTGACCAGCGTGGCGAATTGAGATGTAAATTCTCGTGGAGTCCCCGAAAAGTGAAAAGAATAATAATTACACAACACATATATGACTAGGTATATTATGACTTCGTTTTATTTTTCCTAAAAATATATCCTAATTCACGCCACACAAAACATGAATGTGCTGAATTGACAAATCGAATCGAACTTGTATGAAAGCATACATCTGTATATGTATTTTTTAATAAGTACCTCATTTAAAAAATACGGTTAAAATTCATCAAATTTTACACTACATTCACATGGTGATTTTGTATCTACCTACTTACAACTAATTTTTTCTGTTCCGTACCTTGCTCTCATTCAAAGTTTCTATAAGTTCCTCATCATCCAAAATGTTCCCAGAGGAAGCATACAGCAGGCGTAGGATCTTGTCCTCGATTTCCAGTAGCGTTGCTTTGTCAGCATTAATTCGTACTATGAGTTCTGTTCGAAGTACTTCTAAGTCCGGTCGTTCTAGACGGACCACATCACTGTATGATATTATTAACGGGATAATTAATTTATTTATCGAGAAGGAATTCAAGGAATTCATTATTTTTTTGGTAAATGCGAAATTTGTGTAAGAATGAGGTCAGGAATACGATGATTAAAGATCAGTCAACATTTATATAAACATAAAGGAAAAAAATCCGTAAGATTTTATGAGTCTTCATTTATTCAAATGTGTGAGCTGATTTTTTTCGTTTGACTTGATATTTTATCAACACTCGACGTAATACCCGACGTAATATAATTGGGACTGAACTCAAGGATTTAGAAATATCATTTTATTACATTAGATTTCTCACAATATACAGAACATTTTTCACATAAATATAGTATACACATGCTTTACATTGCTAACAATAAGTTTATTGTGGGTTGTCTACTTCTTTCCAAACCAGATAACATAATAGAGCTTGTAAAATAAGTCTAGTTGACTAAATAGATGTTTGAGTGTGACTTTAAAAATACCACAATCCTGTAAAACATTTCACATAGCTATCACGCTACAAGACTCACGCCAGCAACTGTTCCTCCAGGCCAGACAGGGTGACAGTAAAGTTGACGAGCGTCACTTGTATGCAGATCTCGGGCAAGTAGTGCGGGTTGGCGAGCTTGGTCGTGAGGTACAGGCGGAAGTTCGTGTCGTACTCTATGTCGCTGTCGCCGAGGTGAATGAGCAGGCGACCGGCCTAAAGGGAATACGGCTCAAATTTAGATAGAATTTCGTATTTTTCACATTTTATTGACCCAATAAAGAGAAAAAATCTGATATTATACAGTGTGAGTGTTTGCTTGCCTTCCTTTTATGTAAAGGAGCAATTTTGTGACATGATCGTTGTGTCTGGAGAGGTTAGACTGTGGAGAGAAACTTTATACTTTTTTGAAATAAAGTTCACACGGAAATTTCCTTAGACTACGGGCTGTAAACCAGATAATTTGCAATGCAAATGTTATATTCGAGAAAGATATACATGCAAGATCTATGGGTTGGAAAAACACTTTCATCACAAAATTAACCTGTAGGAAAGTCTGTTTCAAGAGCACCGGTGACAGAGTGGCTTCTAGGGCCTCTCCTAGGTCCTCAATGAGCATAGGCCAACCGAGTCTGATGCAGTTCTCCAGGATACGAAGGTAGCCAGGGTCAGATAATTTCGTGATTTGAAGACCGTTGTCTCGCTCCATGCTTTTTATCCACCTATTTGCCTGCGAGAGAATTTCATTGTCTATTTGATTTCATTAATAGACATAAACAATGAATGTCTTTCAAAGTTTCAAGAATTGTCTTGTTGACTCGTTATCTTAACGACGGTGATGTTTTTTCTATTCTTACTCCTAAAAGCACCTTACGGCTATTGTTAATTACACTTATTACAAATGAACGCCACCACAGTATTGGAAAAATTGTGAGAAAAACAAAACCATTTTTACAAAAGTAAATAATACTGAAGAAACTTCTAATTACATCGAATTTTCAGTTCAGTGCGACATCTTGTTTACAAACAACCTTAGACAAAATCATCATTAAAGTTGAGATAAATAATTAAATAAAGAAAAGGAACATTTTTAGAATTAAAACAAAACAGAATGAATTTAAAATGAAAAGATTTATGAATCGGTAATGTTAACTTGCAGCGTTTGGATAACATCTTCGTTAACTGAATGTTCAAATAATATTTTTAAAGGCCAAAATAATAATTTATACTGGTTGACCACCAGGGCTCTTACCACCCATTGATGTAATATTATATCTAAATCATTAATTTTTAATTATAAAGAGCACTACTATTACAAAGTCCCTGAAAAATCTTCATTACATGTTATGCTTTCAGCTGGTAGTTTTCTTTTGCGCTTTAAACTTATACAGTCTGTAGTATTTATTACTAATGAGCAGACTTCAGGCAATGTTACTTTTAAATTTTAACCGACCTCAAAAAAAGGAGGAGGTTATCAATTCGGCCGGTATGTTTTTTTGTTCACTATTATCACCTGCTCCTGTGGATCAACAGTTAGGGGCCACCTTCCCGCTCGGGTCACCAGTATGCCGTTCTCAGTGGACACAGCGTCTCGTGGAAGACCCTGGGCGTTCCACGTCCTCACAGTGTACGAGTCAGCCATTACTGATATAAGACTGTGAAAGAGGTTGCTTTGAAACTCTTTCGAAAGAATTGAGTGGAAATTAATAATATTGATGATTATTAGTCTAGCTCTAATGAACATTTCTTAGATACATATTTGACATAAGTTCGTTATCGAAGTAATGGATTCAGCAATTTTTAAATAATAGGTTTACCAATTAAATTGATTATGTGTTATAAATTAAATAAGAAACATCATTATAAAATGCTCGCCTTTTTAAAATAGTGTGAAAGAGAAGTTTGAAACTGAAATAAAATATTTCAGTTTCAAACTGTAACTTCCTAGGAAAATAGATCCTAATTTTGAAATTAATTTTCGCAACACTATAACTTCACGATAAATTCATGTTTGTTCGTTAATATAATACTTACAAATTTTGAATTAAATTTTGGTTTGAAGTGGTTCTAAATCGAGTCTAAATGTGTCTATTACATACAAGCATACAGGTGGAGCTAATAAACGCGTGTTGATATCAAATCCATAAAGAGGTGGTCAAAATCGAGTCTAAAAGAGTCTTTAGATAGTTAGTTACATACAAACATACAGATGAAGCTAATAAAGGGTCTATAGCGATATAAACTCATACTCAAAGGTATCAGACGAGGGTATCTCCAGATCATGGCAGTGCTCCACCCATTTGGTCTCCAGTTCGCGACGGTAGTGCGACGGGAACGCTCCAAAGTACGCGATACAGCCGGACGCTATGATGATGTCACCCGTGGTGCATTTCAGCTTGTATGTCGCTGCCTGTGGTTGGGAGTTGGTGGTTAAATTGGTACGATATGAGAGTATATGTACCTATATAAACCGCTGTAATTTTTTGTGAGTTAGTTTAAACTTGGTTACTTTTTAAATTGGTGTTATATGGAAGCATATGTATGTACTTTTTAATGACTTTTATTATTATAGGTAGGTATTAATGAATATTTTTTCTTTCTTTGTAATATGGAAAAACTATTCATTCAATTAAGTTTAGAGTTAAATCGAAAACTATGGTACTTTTCGATACCTTCGTGCACTATATAATATCTAAAGTTCAAGAGTTCAGTTCCCGCATGCATTTACTATGGCCTTGTCTGTTGTAACAATGACGTATGCCGTGAAAAATAGATTACCTAGTAGATTTGACTTTAAACTGTGGTTTATACGAATGGACAACTAAACTTTATTAAATTATTTATTTGTTGATTCATATAAAATTCCAACGTGGAGTTTATTTCTTGATCAAACAAATGTTATTGTATTTTCCAATAACCTGTTTTCGATGTGTACATTTTGCATAAGAAATGAAATATCCGATTTGCTGTACGAGTAATTAATAATATCCTTTGATCACCTTTGATGTCATTATTAAAATATTGACGTTAAAGCAAAAGCAACGTCATTGAAACAACATGAACTGGCCGCGAAAGTTCATCACGACGCCAACTTTACCCAAACCCCTTTCTGGAAAGGAACTATGTTAATAATACTTACTTCCACGCTGTCTTCCCATCTCGTCTTTTCATCCGCCAGAGCCTGGGTTAGTTTCCCAGCTCTAGACAATCTTGCTGCAGCCAAATCCACGTCGGCTTGCAGTTTTAATCGCTCCTCTTCTACCACCTAACGTTTTATATATAGCATTTTGTCAACATCTGGAGAGCTACCGTGAAGTCCTAAAGCATTATTTATTCCAGTGTGAAAGATGAGAGAGCTATATAGGTCGTCTAGCGCCATCACTGTCCCACACTGGAAATAATACTACTTTAAGACATCGTGGTAACTCCCTTGGAGGCTGGACATAATTATTATAATAATCTAATATCTAAACGACGCCGTAAAAATATATTTATTTTTAGGCAAAAGTGTTTGGGCGCGCAACGCTATTTTTGTTAATCTTTTTAGGAAGTTCATATTATGAATATTTATTGCTTTGTGCACTAATAGTTTAATAGATTTGGATCAAATTTGAATCCATGGATTATTTGAAAAATAATCCAAGGGTATTTGTAAACTTGGATGGAGCTTTTGATACTATTTGGTATAGCGAATAACATTTAATGGAAGGTAGGGATAGGGCATTAGCTGTTATAGTTAACAAGGACTTAGTATATGTCCTTTACAGTTGATTATTATAGTAATACTAGCTTTCCGCCCGCGGCTTCGCCCGCGTTTTCAAAGAAAAACCCGCATAGTTCCCGTTCCCGAGGGATTTCCGGGATAAAACCTATCCTATCTCTCAAGTTGGATCGAACTGCACATGGTGTGCGAATTTTATTATAATCGGTTAAGTGGTTTAGGAGTCCATTGAGGACAAACATTGTGACACGAGATTTGTGACAAGTGATATTAAGATATTGGTAAATGAAGTACAATGTTTGCCAGTAGTGAGAAACGAAGCTTTGACCTATTGCGCGCTTTTATCTTAACGCTTTTCAGTACGTCAATATAATTTAAAACATTATTTGAACTAATATTACAATAGTTATGAGCTAATATTGTGTTAAAATGATTTATTTTCTAATAAATTTTTTTAAATGTAGGTACTATACACAAGAGGATTTGTGTAAAAATCTGTATTGAAAACATGAAATGTAATGTGAATGATAAAACAAAATGCATCATTAATAATTATGAACTACTTTCAATAATTATAAGCTGGTATGTGAAACTCGAACAAACATACAGTATTGAATTTATTCGAATAACCATGATTTACATTTTACGTTTTATTTAAATCGACATGCCTGAAGGATATGTTTATATTTGTATGTTTACATGTAACCTACGTCGACGTTGGACTGGTTTCGTACTCATTTATTTTATACCTGTATTTATTATTGAAATTCTCAATAGTATGTTTTCGATGAAAAAGTAACACAGAGTTTCATTTTTTCTAGAATCCAATACAATATCTAAATAATTATTATACCTATTGGCATATCTTTATATATTCGTTCAACGATTAGGTACTAGTTCATATTATGAGAATGTTTATTATATAATAAGAACCATTATTTCTCTCGTCTTGCTCGCTATACATTGTTGTAGCTTCAAGCTATATTACCTTTAGTTCGTCCAACATTTTTGCAAGTTGTGCTTCTATGGCTTCAACTTCCTTCTGCTTGGCGCGAAGCACCGCCATTACACTTTTCAAAATGGCCGCCGCTTCTTTGTGTCTATAGATGCATTTTTAGTATCGTAATTAATTAAGTAGTCATGTATAGCAACTGCTCATATTAAGAAATATTTATTTTGTTTTGCTTGAAATTCTGCAGACTAATAATATCTTGTAGCTAAATAAGTAACGATTTGAGTTTTAAAAGTTAAGTCGTATTTCTTACTATCTAGATTTTTAACGTAAAATTGTAATTTGGAAGTAAATTTTTATCGATTACCTACTTTATTTTTTATGGAATAATACACCATATATTACCCTAATATATGAAAATTATCCAATAACAATTAGTATAGTCGTATTGAGTAGATATATCTATGATTTCTCGCACCATCTCGTGTCTATTTACATACAGATTCCTTCCTTATTACCTTCATGGTGTATACGACTCAATAAACGTATCTGTCCTTGTATTTTGTATAGGTACACCTACCTAGTTACCTACGCTTTAAATATTGATTATTGAGCTATTTAAACGTTGGGAATATCATATGTGCTGTTTGAATTATATATTTTTTGCTGCCCTATTTTTGGATTTTATTTTGAACTATGTAGGTCATGAATTAAGTAGGTATGTAGACGTCTACATACCGAGGAGACAGCAAAAATCGCAGGAAAATTAGACTAAATCGAGGAATTGTTTATAATCAAGGACTGAAAATATGTATCTAGGTATGTATTCACATGCAGCGGATCAATTAATTGTATGTATTTTAATTTTTAGTACCTATTATTCCTTGAAGTATTATAACGATGTATGTCATACTCATTACATATCTGTTATAAAAAGATACGTGACTTTGTTTCATTGTGATATACAGTGAACATAGAAGTCTTTAGAATACCTAGTCAAATTTCAACTATCGGGCCGTAGTCTAAAGGACTTCGCTTGTACTAGTGTCACAAAGACCCAGTGGATTAGATTTGAATCCTGGGATCTTTCGGTGATTATGAACGGCCGGAATTACGTCATTGTCCAACGCTCTGCATGCACTAGGCTGGCGTTAGTAGATAGTGTGGTAGATAGTGAATAGAATAGAATATTCGTATAATATATTCGTATTAAAAATACAGTTATACACACATAAAAAGAAAAGTAACCGTTTCCCACGAAAAGTAGTCTTACTATTATGACCAGCTAATAAAAACTTAATTAATAACTTCTAAAACAACATTGTGCTATAAGCTGATGTTATATTATTTTATATTGAACGTGGTAATAAAGAAATTGCTGTATAGTTTCCATAATATATGTAATTCCCTTTCAATAGAGTGTTGCGATTCCATTGCCAACGAATATAAGCTCCAATATTAATACCGTATTGATTGTACCTAGTTTGAAACTTATAATAGTTCAGTCTGCTCATCTACAATAATTATTATTAATTAGTATTTATAATTAGTTCCTTTTATTTATGATAAGTGATGCATTAAAAAAAATAACTAGAAAACTTGGTGTCTAGAAATATTTAACACTAGCTTTTCGCCCAGGGCTTCGCTTGAATAGCTGAAGGAAATTTACATCGAAATGAGATGTTTAAAAATACATCATATTATAACAAAATTGATCCCTTGCGAAGTGAAAGGAAGACAAACAACACGCATTTCAATATTTGTGAGGATTTGATAGTTATCACGGTACGATTGTGAGTAAAGAATTGGAACAAACATACGTATTAAGTACTTACTTCAAAATCTTCGGCTCGACGACTCTGAACACTTTTGCGTACATGTCTATCGCTTGTACCCATAGCACCATGGATCGACATACCTGGTCGCAAAATTTGTTTTGAAAAACTCCACATTATAAAAGTATTAGATTTGCATATAGCTTTCAGATTCATTATTATAGACATGAAATGTATTATTTATTTAGATAAAATAACGTAAAAGATAAGCAGGAAAAATATGCATGTAAACATTGCTATGTACATGCATATTCACATGTACAATTATGTAATGAAGATTAAAAATGCTTTTATAAGAAGTCTAATTGAATAAATAAAAATGTTTGAATTTGAGTTTGAAAACAAAGATAACAGGAAAATAGTGGCAAAGTGGTTGTATCTACGATCGATACTTGTTATTTATAGTTTTTCATGACTTTAAAATAAATAACAAAATTTTTAGTAAAGATTAGTTCAATTGAGTTAAGAATACATAACCATTAAATGATTGAAAGTAAATGAAATCACTTTAGCTTGGAAGTAATGGATACGGTACTATCAAAAGCCTGGCAGATCTATTACGAGCTTAAACACTAGTAGCATCACGTAACACGTTGATTCTATCAAATTCGTTTACATAAACTAATGTATCCGCTAACTTTGAAGAGAATATTATTCTCTAATTAGCCAGTGAACCCAATTGAAACCGCTTTTCAGTTCAATTTATTCGAAATAGACACTTCAATATAGATTTAGCGTATTACCAATAGAGGTCAGAGAGACTTAAATAGTCGTAGGGGAATAATTCCAGGAAAACCACGTTGTATATTGGACTAATAATTGGAATAGACATTTTAACGCATAAATAGCACGATTACCTTTTTAATAAAGTGTAACTTCAGTTTTTTAGTTCAATTCGTATTTGTTTTCCTTTCAAGTTTACACGCCCACACTTTTCAGACTACGTCATGATGGAAAATTTTTTACCGTACATTTTTAATGCTTTTTCTCTTGATCTTTTTTGATGGTTGAATATATTAGCTATTTAAACTTGCCATTGGTTCTAATATTTTTTAGCAACTTTCGTTTCTGATTACAACAGTTTGTGTATTTTTATAGATAGTCTTAGATCTAATTTTATGAAATATTTTGTTTATAATATTCGGTAGATCTGTGATTATGTCGTAAACTGTTTTTTATACCTTTGGTAATAAGGATATTCTCGCAGAATATAGTTTGCCGCGTTAGTTAGTAGGCATATTTTTGTGTTAAAATGAAACAACATGGAACTAGTTTGATGTTTTTATTACCCAATATGTATTATTTTAGATAAAAACACACATTAAATTATTAATAATGAACACTTTGTACTCTGGAGAAAAGGTGAGATTAATGTTCAACTTCATTGAAAAATGATCGTGAAAAGATAGTGCAAATAATAATAATTGCTCATAATGTTTGACGAAATAGTTTCTATTCTAAAAACTTTAAAGAAAAGAACAATGAAAACTAAGTTCGCTATATTAAAGCACTGAATAAAGTTTTTCGCTACATTGTTGTGCTGTATTCAGTGAATTAATAATATTTTTCTTATCTTCATAATTGTGCTATTTAAAGAAGCAACAGCGAACATCATTATCATTTGTAAGTTTTCAATGAAATTGAACCGAGTGATTGCCTTTACAATTCCATAATATTGCATTTATTATTTGATTTCTTATTTATTCCGATATAATGAGGTATTGAATACAAATAACTTGACGGGAGTTTGTTATGATAATGTTAACGATGGAAAATTTCATGTCTAGTTCCTCCAGTTAGCATTAATTCAATTGGAAAAATAACATGATGAAATTATTTTTCCAATAAAGTTTTCTCAGTTGTAAAAGTAATATTATGAGGGAAAATAACATGATAATGATCACCTTCGGATTTATGTTAGAAGAAAAATAGTAGATATTTATAATAGAAATAGTACTAATTGTTTTTATTTGTATTTAATAAATATTATAGTTCCGATACACTTCATTATGGGAGTGATAAATATATTTTAAACAAAGAAATAAAATTAGTTATTATTAGAAAACTGATCAACTTTGATTCAACAGACACTATTTAAATTCCATTAAAAATATTATTTTGCCGCCATTTGTACATACTTGTGTCTGTTTGTCTTTTTTCTGTGTTTTATGTAAAACTTGTGTGTGTGCAATAAAGAATAATAATCTATCTATTATTACATTCACACTCACACACTCACACATTCAAGACATAGCAATTGCTATAAACTATATAAATAAATATCATACCTTGGACACCTTAACCACGGTGTCTGGGTTGAAATCCTTGTGCGTGAGGTAGACCTTGATCTTCTTCAGCAGTGAGTCGGGGATGTGGTCCTTGTCATACTCCTCCAGGTTTCTGATGAAGTTGACATCTGCTAGAAGCTTCTTTGTGGAGTCCCAGTCTGGCCTATAGTAATGTTTTTGTTATTTTTATTCTTGGTACAAGTTTTAGTATTATTTAAAAATATATTTATTATTTAACAAATGTGAAAAGGTACTTTTAAGTTAAATATAGGACGTCTGTCTGTAGAACGTTGTGTCTTTGGATCGGTAATTTGGTGAAATGTTTACTTATTCATAATATTACCAATATATTTATTCCTAAATAAATAAAAAATAAAAGGACTCGAGATGGAATAGGATACTATATCGCATTGAAAATGTTCTACTTTTGTTACTAAAAATCTCTCTATAAAAATATTAAGTTACAATAACAATTATTATTCCAATCAACTGTCGAAGCTTAATTTAATTTACTTCTACTTTTTTTTATTGTTCATAACTATAAAGCGTGCGGTTCGAACAAATTTTATAATAATATTAGGGCCATATCACACTAGCGGATTGCGAGCGGCTTCAAAGCGGAGCGGGTGCGCAACGAACACGCCGCGGATGCGCAGCGAACACGCCGCGGATGCGCAGCGAACACGTCGCGGACGCGCAACGATTTCGCTGCGAATAGAAGCGTCGACGCCATTTTGTATACTCTCGCACAAAAGCCAGCCCTTCCGCCTTGCCTAACTTCCATTCAATATTTCCATCGTTTCTGTAGCACTCAATTTTTTAACCGTACTGTGGAAATGCACTTACTTAACTAAAGATGTAATAACAACTGGAGTTGTTGAAAAAGGTGCTATAAAATTGAATTACTAGGACTTTTAGAATGTACCATACATTCCAAAAGTATGTAACGACTGACCAGTATAATCTCTCCCATAGCAACGTATGTTATAAAGAGATTTTGTGAACCTAATTATGAGCAAAGTGATAGTGAGTTGCTGGTTGCTTGATAAAATTTTCTATTCACTGCTATTTATCTAATAATAAGATAGCCCTGTTTTAGTTAAGGAACTTTAACATTTATTTCACTAATGAACTTTCTTAATGAGCAATTAAGTTATCTGATTGCATTTCGACCGAGATTTAATAGATAAAACAATACCCTAAACATTAACATGTTATGAAACTCGTAAAAAATAATGATCTCATAATTATTATACTATCACAAGTTATAAGTAACAACCAGCACGGATTCCATTTTGTTAATGAGTGTACATGACTGCGACGTAAACGTTGCGCATCTGCCACGCGTCCGAAACGAATTCGCCGCGCAACCGCGGCGTGTTCGTTGTGCGCCCGCAACGTATTCGTTGCGCACCCGCTCCGCTTTAAAAACGATCGCAATCCGCTAGTGTGATATCGCCGTTAAGTTTTCATAATACTATAAGTACCTACTTAATATTTTCCTCGCGGTCACTATTCGAAGAAATTTTGAATTTTTCAAAAAGATTTCTGCACTTTTCCGGGCTCGACTGTAACCTAGGCAACGCTTGCAGTCTATTCAAGATAAATTCAATCACGTCTATGTGTTGGTTCCTTAGAGGCAAGGGCGGATCCAGCTTTAGTGCCAGGGGGGGGTCACATAGTCGTGGTCAATTTACGAAAGCTATATTTTGATAATTTAATTGATACGTAGATTTAAAAAAATGGTCAAGTGCGAGTAAGATTCGCGAACCAGGAGTTCCGTACAAACATTTTTATATGTTTTAATTTTAAATTTATGTTTTTTGCAATTTTTCCTTTATCTGTGCTATAAGACGTAAGTTTCTACAAAATATCAAGATTCTGTGAATTGTGATTCCTGGCAACACTTGCGAATGTTGATAAGCATGAAATGTATGTTTTAGAAATTTTTCCTCCATCTGTACTGACATTGCTTTTAACCAAATTTCAAGACTGTGTTCACGGGAAGTAGTACAATATAGGTTTTGATTCCCTTGCGATAATGTCGAAATTTGCGATAATTTGCAGCATAAACGGC